>JAEQML010062900.1:0-23767 GCA_016904865.1 Pissodes strobi | reverse complement strand
TCGCAAGAATCCTACAAAAAAATTACAAGCATGTATGTATTTTATTTCCTTTTCTTTAGATTATACTTGCATTAAATGGAGAACAGATTTGTGTCGGGGGAGGAGATAAAATGAATTTTGTCATTTTACAAGTTTTCACGGCGGGTGAATAACTATTACGGAAAAAACCTATAAATTTGATTAATAAACGCGTAATATGAAATAATGTTATAATTATGTAAAATAATAAATTACACATTTTGTTATTAAAATGATAAAAAATAGCTAGTAAAACGAAAAAACGACATAATGTAGTTTACAAGTCTTTCGTGGACTTGCTACCTGGCTCACTGCCATCAACATTGTGTTCACCATCCAAATTTCCCATTTCTTTTCATTAAGCACTCTTAACATACTTTTAACTATTCGGCCCGTGGCAATAATGACTAATGATCGAACAAAACGCATTCTGTCCGATATTTATTGGCAAAATCCCCTTTGTAAGTCCATTACCGCTGGACAAAATGCATTTTGTTTTTCTAAGTGCTTTTACCTATTCATTTACACTGGGGCAAAAGGTCTAAAACATTACAAGACTCTATTTTGAATTTTGAACAAAATGCATTTTGCAAGTTTGCTCCTCAATTTGTATTATTGATCTGACTTAGCAATTTTGAGTCATAACCGCTTATTCCACAAAACTTACCGTTTTATCAGTCATAGGAGGTAACACTACAGTCTTTTCTAATATTCTCATCACTATCCTCCAAAGTTCCTTAAGCAGTCTTTTGAGTACAGTTTTTTCACAGGACTGTGCGTACAGTGACAGCGAACCGTCCAGCAAGTCCATGAGGGGACGTAGGACTTCGTCGGCTTCCACCGCGACTTGTTGTCTTTGAGCGGGCTGGTTTAGGGTCCCAGGCTGACCTCCGCCTTTGATAGCTAGGAGGAGATCACCCAGCTCTTTGACGCTCTGAGTGATCCTCGGTTCAAGACTAAAAAAAAAAATAGCATTATTAACTTATTATTTTAGCATTGAAATAGGGAAAGCTTTTATTTGCTTAATATCCAACTTTGGAGAATTGAGTAGGTCACTATTTGCAAGTAGTGAGTAGCTCACTTCAGTCAGATAGAACCAGTAGTAGGCGAGTACGATTCCCGGAATCATCTTCCAGAGATTTCAAACCATGGCTCGTCACACTTTCTCGTGTGGTTTTTCAATTATTTCACACAATTTCCTACAGTGTTCCGCAGCTCTATTGTATCATAGGCGTTTAACTTAATTTTTGAAAATTATGCTATGTCTGAGTCAATGTAGTTGGCTCGTTGGAAAAATGGTTGCCCATTTCTAAGTAAAGGAATATTTTTCTTAAAAATATATTTGTAAAACGTAAATTCATTAGTTTTTTCATTGTCAATTTATTTTTGAATTCTTTTCCTATATCACTCTATTACTTTTTCCAACAAAATTTAATAACATTCATGTTACCATCCCTAGATTGCACATCAAATTTAATACAGCTTATGGCACGTTTATTTCCAAGGCGGGTGAAGATAATTTATGATGGAGAAGAGGTAATCTACATTAACGAAAAGTTATTAATTTAATATTATTTCAGTCCTATTGGAACAAAATATACACTGTGTATAATCAAATTTACATATAGCTAATTCATTGGGATTTCTGATTGAACCAAAAATAATTTTTTTATAAAATTCTCCTATAGAAAGGGTACTAATTTTAATAAAAGCTAATATACCTTGACGCAAATTGGTGTGCCAGTTCATCCAGAGATCCATTCAATGTCTGCTGCAGTTCTTTTAAAATATTTGCAGCATCTTCTTCTAACTTCTCTCCGCCCATTGATTCGAACATTTTCTCTAATTGAACTCTTAGTTGTTGGATGTTGTTCATTAAGATACATGCCTAAAATAAAGAGATGAGTCTCAAATCGCGACACAATGATTATACCAATTCCTGACAAGGCCATTGTAAGTCACTAAATGGAAATATGTTGCAAAAATACATACTATTCTTTCTTCTTTTAGATGTTCAGGAAATTCCCTCTTGACGATATCAGCGTATGCAATCAGTACTTTTAATATGGTCTTTGCAAATCTCTTCATGTACCTCTTCCATATTTCTGGATCAGGGCATTCAAGTTTCGAAACGACATCAAAACATTGCGTGAGCTGGGTGAATACGTCCACTACCGAGTTGGAAAATAAGGCATGCTCGCTACTTTTTTGAAACTGTAAGCAAAACACATTTTATCATTAAGTATGCTCGTAAAAATAATGATGTGAGTGTCGTAATTTACATATTTGTTGTTTTCCTCTTTACATTCGTTTCTGAATTCGGAAGGTTAAGTTAATACTAAAGCTAAAATTTGTAAACCTTTATTAGATTAAATGAGAAGATCATCAGTAACTTGATGAAGAGACTTCAGACCATCGAGGATAGGGTAATTGGAATAATATTTGGTGCCCAGAGATTCTTGAGGGGATCTATTCTCCATAGAGATTGAAATTTGGAATATTTTGAGACATTCAACTTTCGTCTAGTACGTAACTACTTTGACAGAGTTGAAAGAAAAATTTTGAACAAGTCTCACGTCATTTCAAACGCTAACGATGCATACATATATTGCCACATGATTGCTTTAGGAAAGTTCATCCCCCAACCTTCTCAATTCCTATAACAAGTACTATAATATCCTGCAAGCTCACTGCAAGGAATCCTGCTCCACTCAAGATTAACGAATCGATCAGCCTGGCTGAACCTTCCAGATGAAGAAGCAATGCTAATAAAATCTAAATTTAAAGACTCTGTATCAATCATCCGGGCTAAAAAGAGATCTGTAGGAGGGAATATTGTGTTGTAGATTTTACTTATCGATACCCTTATGCGAAAACCTCATCACCACGTTTCATTGACCTGTTGGACAAGCGCTCAATTTATCTATCAAGTGACCCTTGAATTACGATTCCTCCATAATTTAATATTCCACAAAACGAAAACCTCGCATCTCCTTTTTTGCTTTCGAGCGTGGGAAACCAATAACTCATGTGGCTTATTTTAGTCGTGTAGTAGAGTATGGTTGTGTGACCGATATTTTGGTGCCTCCTGTAAAATGTCGATGTTTAGAGTTACAAGGTTTTCTCATGGCCTCAAGCCTAAATTATTCCAGTTTTATGACACGTCCAAGTCGCAAAATTCAGAATAATTGGATTCCATTGCCATTTGTATTATATCCGTATCAACCATATATAACTTGTTCTCCCTACCCAACACTATTTCAAAATTATTCCCACTTACCCCATCCTTTTTATCTCTCGTAAATGCACCATTGAGGTACTCCAGTGAAACGTCGTCATTTTCATTTAGCCACTGCATGACGAATGGTTCGAACCACGCAGGGTACTCGGGCACTGCCCCCTTATAAGGTGGTACATCCTTGACATAGCTGGTGTAAAGCCACTTGACTTTGAAATGTAAATTCATGTACGCTGATGATTTACATAATCTATGAGCCTCGTGTTCTTCAAGGGCGTATTTCATGTCCACGGCGAACAGTGACCACATCGTCGCAGCTGACAACTGCAAATAGATCATAATTTTTTAATTTTATTTTTGAGGCAGCAACTTTATCAATAGCTTTTACGGAATCCTAAGTTGAGACTCAGCAATTTTGAGTGGTACTGATAAGGCTGCAGTACTGTCTTTTCGTTACTTAACTTACCTGCCCAATATTGAGTTCCTGTGGGAATTGGTTCAGTACAGGTCCGTAACTATTTTTATCTTCTTCTATGACAGAAACGATGAGTGCAATTAACTTGTGCCAGAAATCGACGCTGTCCAGCCGAGGACCATGGTCATCTGGGTCTCTTTTGGGTTCACTGGGATCAGTTTGAAATTCTCTACTGTACAATTCATAGGTATTTTCGAAGAGAAATTGGTATGTTGACCTAAAAGAAACATTTATTTGTCTTACAATATGCACATTGCTACAAAAATGTGTAGTATCGACAAGAAATCAGTTGAAATATAATAATTACATAAAGTTAATTACATATTTAATAAAAATCATTTGTACAATAATAAATAAGAGAGATTATGTTCTTTGCACTTATGTTGCTATTTTAATTTTAGTAGCTAAATTATTAAATGTAACTTACCTTAAACAGGCCTTCACGCAGTCTTTTACAACAGTACTGGCCCTGGGCGGGCTGGAAAGTTCCTGGACTTTCATTCGGAAGAAAGTTATGCTCGTCAGCAGATCTACCGTAGATTTAAGATCTAGTAGCTTATCGGGGCTTGAAGCAGGGAAATTATTGCGATACATAGAAAGGTCTATCCTTAAGGAATTGTGCAATTGGTCGAGTAGCTTAACGAATTTCTCTTTCTGGAAAATAAATACAATTCGTTTAGATATCACGCCAGGTGCCCGTAGGTGCTGTAGCTAATTTGTTAGTTAACATAATTTTTTAAAACGATGACTACAATTTAGATTTATTAATACGGTGCAGTATACAGGGACCCAATATTCCGTCCACGGTTCTCTCGCAAGTGAAACATTATCAGAAATTTTATTTTAAACTGTAAATATACATTTTTTTAACTAATTGCAGATTAGAATCGTTACTTTTCCCGAACGAAAATATCATCTGACAAAGCCAGCGAGAAATTTTATATAAAAACAATAGAGATGAATTAAAAAAAACAGTATAATTGTTTATGTAAATATTTTCAGTAAAAGAAATATATTGGACGTCCATTTATTTTTTCTAATCACAACGTTTCGATTGACTTGTATCTTCAATCATTATCAATGACTGACAAATATTCAAGATAAAAGTCAATCGAAACGTGATTAAAACAAAAGCAATGGAAGTCAAATATGTTTCCTTTACTGAACATAATTGCTTATTAATATGCGATTTAAAGTAACACAGACTCACCGGAAAAAGCTTTGTACCACCACCACCCCCCCCTCCCAACCATCTGAATCATGGAACGTACTTAATAAAGATTTTTTTTTAGAGGGTAGTTTGAAGAGTTGTATAACGAATTATTGCAAATAGAGGGTTACTACTGGTTTTAACATTTTTTTTTTAATTAGCAATTTGCAGACAAAGGGTCAAAATTAAAATGAGATAAATATCCCGCCTAGAAACCACTAGGACCTCATAATTGCCAATGGACCAATTTAACCCAAAACACAATTAATACCTAATAATTGGAATGTATCGTTGGTGACTTAATTGAAAATAACGATTGCAACATTAGCTATTGGTACATAATATTGATTATTACCGAAAGAACTACATTTTAAGTGTATTTCTATTTTAGAGTTACACAAACATAATTCTGCAAATACTTTATATATTCTGCATACCAGAAAATATTTTGCATTAGTCTTAAATTGTTTCTTAATAAAGAAACGTTCTGCAGCCCTTGAACCAGTTATTACTGCAATAACTTAATGAGTTTGTGTTCAAAGTTAAATTAACTATCCACAATTTTCGAATATTGTATATACAGTTTATTAAGCTTAAAACAAATGTAAAGGTGTGCAGGTTACATACATTGTACACATTAGAGGGCATTTTCGCAGTTTTTTGAATTATTGGTAATCAATGAACAGAGTTTTCATTTATATCTAGACCTCCACCTATAAACTTCCCTACAAATATTTATAGTTTCACTTGAACTATCAGAATTCATCTTCAGAATAAACAAAAGCCGATCGGAAAATTAATAAATGAACATAAACAACCTGTATATTATTGCATTTTTGGATTTTCCAGAAAGTTCTAGATGTTTCATTTATAATATTCTATACCCATCTTCAACTGTTTACGAAATATTTTCAATTTAAAATCGACTATTTTGACAGGATTTAAAAATCTAAATCTTCAGATCAAGAAAGACGGTTTGCATATTTTTTTCCTAGTTTGACACTATTTTCAATTCAATCCGGGTGATGTCTAGATTTTATATCCTGTCAATGTGTCAAAATAGTGAACTGATGTTCATGTATTAAATTTTTGATTACCTTTTGTTTATTCTGAGGATGAATTCTGACGGTTCAAGTAAAACTATGAACCTCTATCTTGAAAATTTTCCCCTATTATCTACAGGGAAGCCTGTAGTTGGGAGTGTAAATATAAATTAAAACCTTGTACAATACTGTAACCGCTTTACTGATTAATTTGAACTAAGAATATTTTAAAAACTAAAGGTAATTTTCCACAATTTCCGTAGGTATGATATACTTTTTTATACGGTTAGTTAGTCTTAAAATAAATATGGAGGTGTGAAGGTTTTATATATTTTACACATTAGAAAATATTTTAAACGTTTAATTTGAATTAGCGAGGACACGTTCTATAGCTCCTTTGGATTTTTACTATTTCGTTTTGAATCCTACAATAGCTGCATTTAAATTGAATTATTGTTAATAAAATTGCGATAAATTATCCTCAATTTTTGAAAGTATGATATACCATTTTTATGCAGTTAGTTAATTTTTAATTAAACATAAAATTGAGAAAGTGTCAGACACTTAAATAAGCAGAATATTTACGACGGAGAGTGCTTCTCCACTTCTTTTATCAATGTGGCCTTTTGCTGGGCCGTAACTTTGAATGACAATGAAGTGAAATTGAATGTTTATATAATATTGCTTAAAAATTGTCGACGATCATCTTGTTCGAAAATTACATTAAGTCAAGGACTATCTGTTTTGAAAAAAACTATTGGGAAAACTATTCTTATCGCTTTTCAACGAAAACGCAGTATTTAATATTTCAATTGTTTGGTCCAAGGTCATATTGAAAAGAAAGAAGTGTGGGAGATGAATCTCCGTCGTAAATGCCCTACTTACATTTTAGTGTTCTGCCGTTCCTCAAATCTTTAACAGATAATTTTGAATAATAGCTCTATTTAAAATGTATTATTAATGAATTTGGATGAAGAATACAACAAAAGAGTTTGGTTAATTTTACATAATTTTTGATTTATTATTCCGAACACACTATATTACAATATTGTTACTTGTATCTATCAAGCAGAGTTTTAAACTTCTTGCCTGATAAAGAACTTATTAAAAACGTTAATAATTGTAAAGAGTCTTGGAAGAAAGAGATAATATGATCAAGCGATGTTAAATAATATTACATATGAGTTTTCTTTAAGCTGGATTTATAGATTGACACACACTTTGTGTATCATAGACAGAATAGCATAAGCACAGAAATAAATGGCCTATTTATAAATGGGCTTGTGTTATGTTGCGTGTGAGCCGCAAACCGAGAATAATTAGCTCTTTCTTTGTTTTCCATAATTTTGTTTTATTAATTTATAAATCCTTACCATTCTCAAAAATAAAAACTGTACAAAAAGCCAAAACACCAAGTCTAAGTGAATATCTCATCTGTTCGCTGTCAGGTAAAAAGGTAAATATTTAATTATAATTTAGTGTTTTCATTGGTCGAATATAAGCACATAGCATAAGAAGTTAGAACTTGGTGAACGTTTTATGTTAAGCTTATGCTGTGCCTTATGCTATGTCAATCTATAAATTGCCTGACTTATATTTGCATCTTTATGTTTATGTTATGTCAATCTATGAATCCACCTTTGTTGTTCTGAACTTGTTCTTGGACACAAGAATTGAGCGATTAGTTTTGAACTATTTTTAATTCGTTTTATGCCTAAAGGTTCAGTCTGCACGTTAGAGCATTTAGAATACATGTAGTTGCATTTCTTTCTCAAAATGATGCTATTTTTTATTATTACTTATAAAGTTAGGAATAAGGTCAGGCTTTGAGGAAAATTCTGGGCTCAGATACTAGATTCTGCAAGCACCCTTATGTTTATTTACGTTTTTATTATTGACTGCTGAAAAGGTTATAGTTTTCATGACGGTTGTAAATAAACATTATCTAATATTTTCTTATATACTTCATAAGTTAATTTTCAAACAAAGGTAAAGTTGCAAAGTTGTCATGTTTTCTAGTTAAGATAACACGTTCTTCAGCTCCTCGGATCCTTGTTAATTAATTTTTAATATTGCAGCAACTGCAGTTGGAGGAGTAACGTAATAAAGTGTAAAGTTGATTTTCACAATTCTTGGAAGTTAGTTTAATTGAAATCAGATAGGATTGTAAATCTGTCTGGACAAAAGACTGACAAACAAAATTTCGTTCAGTCATTCTTGAAAAACTTTTTAAGTTTTCCATCGATTTTGATATTTTTTTCTCAAGTTACATGATCATTTGCTGGCCATTGATTTTGCAAAAGGCTTTAATGAATTTGTTGTTATACAGTGTAAAAACAGAAGTTGCGTTTTACCATAAATATTTGAACATTCAGGGAGATAATTTAACGACAAAATGATGGACCTATGTATGACACTTTCAAGCCTCGTCATTTCTTTTTTAATTGATATCAATATCTTTATTTTGAAAGGAAACTATGCAAATTAAAACAAAAATTACATTTCAATCAAGCAAATTTCTGCTAGTAAAGTAATTTTTGCCTAGTAACGTTACGATTAGTGCTCATGTTTTTTGCATTTTTTTTATCAAAAGTGTCGGTGTACTGTTATTCGGCATTTTTTTTAAATATGCGGTAAGAAGATGTTGCACGAGCTGTTGTGTACAAGATGCGATAAATCGCTTTCGTCAGACTCGTGAGTATGCACGACGTCAGGGATCAGGAAGATCACGAGTCACAAACCAAAATTTTGGTACTCTAACCACTTTACGGGACCGCTCCATCTATTGGTCAAAATTTTTATTTTATGCACGATAATGCCAAGCGTCATATCGCAAGAGTTGTCAACGATTATCTGGCCGCCACGTAGTCCTGATCTAAACCGGATTGGGCATGCGTGGGATACGTTAGGGAGGCTAATTCGTAAACTTGGAGCTAGCCGCAGAACTAATGAGGCCAATGAAACGTTGACTATTATTTCCCCTCACGCATGGTCCTCCGCTCGCTTCGCTCGCTGCGGTGGCACAAGCCACCAGATCTAACCCAAGGCATGATGAAAACACTACAATTTTAACCTTAAAAAAAGACACCGACGGGAATCGAACCCGGGCCGCCGTATCACAGGCCCAGTACCTAACTACTAAACCATCAGAGCACTTGAACACAATTTATTGCTCCGCGAAGTTATGGGTGAACTGAGGATATTCGAATCGCAGTTATTACACGAGGAGGCAATACACGATATTAGTGTGTTGGTTTGTTTATTTATTTCTTATCTGTAATGATTTAATTTTTGTTATTGTTGTAAATTGCATAGTTCCCTTTTATAATTTGGACTCATTTTAAAATTAAAAGTATTGATACATAGACCCATCATTTTTTCATTAAATTCATCCACAGAGTGTTCAGGAATTCAAGGCAATCAACTTTTGGTGCTACACTGTATAATACCAAAGTTATTAAATATTTTTGAAAAAATCAAAAGCAGATAATAGTCTCACCAAAGCGCCTACAACTTGAGGAAAAATTGTCCAAAGTTTTCTAAGATTGATTTTGAACGGAATTTTGTTAGTGCGGTTTGTTTGTCGCAGAGTGTATGTTCTACTAAATAGAAAACATGTTTACATAACTTGAGTTAGGGAGGACATGATTTTCAGAAATCTGACCAGATATAAGAGTGTAATAAACAACTTCATAGTTAGTAAAAAAATATTCTTCAGCTCCTTGTAAATATAGATACATTTATATTATTAATTTTATTTTACTTTGATTAAACATATTGATATCCTGAAGTTACATAAGAAGTAATCATGGACAGCTTGTGGACAAATAGTTGATGACACAGCTATAGAATATATAAATGCATTTTTTAATAGAAGTTATATAGATATGAGATGAAGTCTAGAAATTGAAAGGATTTATCTGCTTCTCCGCACTTCCAACTTCCAAATTAACTGAAAGTGGACTTTTAAATAACTTACTGTTCAAACTTACTTTCACGTCTATTACTTCAGAATAAGTTGCTATAGAAATATTAGGTCATGTGAAATTATGCTGCTCATTTTATATGATTTTATTAGGTATGTACGTTCAAGTATTTGAAGTTATGAATGGAAATGTCGTAAATCTCTCACGTTTACTTTACTTCTGGCTCAATGAAATTAGAGTTATTTTGATAATAGAAATGACGAAAAGTGGAAGAATATTTGAATGTCAAAACTTATCTCGTATTCTAACATCGTGTGTGTAGGAAAATGCTTTAGATACTTAGATCAAACTCGATAGAGGAAATAAATTAACTGATGAGCAAACGGTTACTTTTAAACAAACATCTTCTTCGAAGGTTCTAATTTACTTTAATTTTATGGAGGAACGCTTCCCTGTAGTGATCGTTACGGTCATTTTGTGGATAAAGACAAGACGAATAAATGAATCTGTTCAAGAAACTTTTTCTTATACCTACAAAGTTTCTCAATCTCAAGGGATACGCTTCCCTCTAAATTCTAGGCTTTTGAATCTAGGTTAAGTTCAATTGTTTGAAATATTTTTCAGAAGCTGTAAAATATATGACGTCTTTTATCTGGCTCGACTGCCGTATAAATGCTTCATTGGATTTAAATCAGATGGAATTTTATGACTTCCGCTTGTATCGGCGAATAAAATTGTTTCCGTCGATTTAATGGAATTGCATTTAGAACCTAAAATTGGTTTATAGTTTGAAATTTGTTGCGTCGCAAATATGTAAATATGCTGCTCAGAACCGTGCCTCCTATTATTTTTTAACCGTAAGTTAGTTAATTGAATCTCTGAGCATAAGTAATATCTTCTGGTGTAGAAATGATTGTAGTAAATATAAACGTGTTTTTGTCGCCATGAAAATCGAAAAATTCTTTTTTTTAATGGAATCGGGTGTCGGGTATCACATGACTTGAATTAAGTAAAATAACTTTCTCAGTATCGATATTGATATTTTAATTAACATTTGTCATAACTTTCAGAATGGAAGTGCTAGTGGCTCATTTCAAAAACCTTCTGAAGTGGGAAGGTGAGAAACTTTTGTTCTAAATAAATTATTTAATTCAAAAAATCCAAGCTGCCGTTCTACTGATCACAGAGACCTTTAATGAATCATATTAACTTTTACATCAATCGTTTCTACACGAAAAGGTACCGTAACACTTGTAGCAGGAATAATTTTAAGCAGTAGGTATTTTCTAGATTCGTGCCTGACTGGCTCGACCTTCTTTAGAACACAGAACCCTAAGGAAGTTGCAGCCCTTTTCAAGGAATCCTTTAACAACCTGGTTTGAGAAGGATTCCTTTAGTTAATATATTTCGGGGGCTGATTCTATGTAAAAACAGTTAACTTCGATGTCTTATGGCCTTAAAGGTTGAACATGGTGCCCAAAGACTGGTTTGTATTTTATATCTCTGGGAACTAAGCCATATTTGGGAAATGCGCATTTTGGTACATACGCCTACTACTGACAACTAGAACCTACTCGATAAAGGATTTTTTTCAGGAGCTTGTGAATTAATGCCTCTAATTTTAATCTTCAAAATTTCCATTATCCAGTCATAGGATTTGTACGATAAGCACAGATGTAAGGTCACAGAAAATATAGGTAACTATATTTTCTGTGGTAAGGTGTAGCAAAACGCTTCCAGAGATATGAAATAAATACCTGTATTTAAACGCCATCTTAAAAATGTCCTTTTCGTTCCTAAGGGACATTTTTGAACTCATGTTAATCCGATTGTTTTTGGTCATGAAATGTTGGAATTATGGTCACCCAGAAGAACAGTATTCCGAAATGGATATGTCAAAAAAATGCTATAACTGTGGTGAAGAAGGACATATGAAAAACCAATACAAGAATGAGGAAAGATGATTTAAATGATGAGAGATTCAGATAATTGGACAAGAACCCAACGTAAAATAATCGGATAAATACTTCTATGATTTAAACTATGATAGTTTAAACAATTTGACTGTGATAAATTATACTAGTCAGCTAGGTTTTCTATCTGTTGGATTGGTCAATTTTGTTGTAATCTCGTGTTATTTTTCGCCAAACGGAACAATAAAAAATGATCTTGAGGGATGGAGAGATTTATCAGGGTGACAAAGAAAGATACAATTATTGGATGAGACTTATTAAAATGCTAAGAGCGCAATGTTTGGATCTACGTCCACTAATAGGAGAGGGCAATTACCGCAAGACTGGCTGGCATGCAAGGATATGGTAATATATAATGAAGGTTCTACACCAACTTTCAGCACTAGTGGCTAGGTCGCGCCTGTCTAAAAGCGTTCCCGACACGATTGTGAAGAAAAGGAAACTAACCAGGTGCTAACCAAAACTAACCCAAGACATACCCAAAATCAAGAAAAAAACGTTTAGAAAGAAACAACCTTAAAAAAAATAAAAAAAGCAACGGGGTTTGAACCCGGGCCGCCGAATTGAGACCTAACCATCTAGACCTCTCGCCCATGAGGGCTCTTGCGACAAATTGATTGCATCGCGAATGCAAACGCTCGAGTCAACGCCACCTACACTAGTTGGCGTTGGAGTCGTAAGAGAGAGAGGGATGCGTCGCACGCAGTATTTTGTCATCGGGAACGATTTTAGATCGACGCAACCTATCCGCTAATCATTCAGCGGACCTAACGGGACTCCGCTAATTGACATTACGTTGTCGAAATTGGGGATTGGCAAGAAAATACATAATTGGAGGGTAGGGTAAGGCTTTGAAAACTTCAGTGACCACTTTAGTATTGAATTTGCCTTGGAAAAGTTGGAGAAATCCCCAGTGGGAAAAGAAGAAGACCCAAACTAACCCGAGGATGTAGATTTCTCAAGAGAATCTGAAACGGATGGTGGAAACGGGAAGCCAAATGTTCACAGGTAAAAATCCGACACCAGAGAATCAATCCATGTAGATCATCGAACTATGCAACAGACACCTTAGAAGGATCGTCAAATCGAAGCCCGGCATACCGGTAGAACGAGGAAATTAAAGCGAAAATAAAAGAATGCACAATTGCAAGAAGAAAATACACCAGAATAAGAGCCAGAAATCAAGGTACGGGTGAATTGAGATTGTCAGAGGAGCAATACAAAAAGAAGTCTCAAGAGGGCGATATTATGGACCAGCAAGAAAAATAAATGGAAGGAACTGTGCAAGGATCTGGATGAGGATGTTTGAGGAAGAGCTTATCAGATAGTAACGAAGAAAATTAAACTTAGAGTCATTAGATACCAGGAAATCAAAAACCAAATATAAAAGCTCTTTCCGAAAAGAGAAAAGATAGAATTAGAAAGGACACGTTCTAAAAAGTGTATCGCTTTTTAATGTTGGAGGCCCGGATAACATCGGCCTAGAAATAATGCTGCGAATAGCCGAAGAAAATAAGCAAATGTACATAAATGTTTTCAACAAGTGTCTAAGGGAAAGTTGGTTCCCAGCCATATGGAAAGAGGCACGATTAGTTCTTATCCAGAAACCAAAAAAGACCAGGACCTACAGAGGAGCTACATACCAATCTGCCTAATTAATTCAAATGGGAAACTGTTAGAGATTCTAATAAAGAATATAATGTAGGAGGAATTGCAAAATAGAGGAATGATTCATGAAGATCAGTATGGGCACGTGAAGGGCAGATCCACAATTACCGCAATTGATACAGTTCGGGAAATTCACGAAGCGATCAAGGCTAAAGAGGTAAAAAATCTAAAATTTGTAGTGATTGTGCTTATTGACCTACAAAACGCTTTCAACTCTGTATCTTGGAGAGGAATTGTGGACGTGTTGGAGAAAGCAGTGACTAGGGAATACTTGGTGCAGATGGTTAAGGCTTATTTAAGCGAGAGGAGGATTATGCGGCTAATAATACGACGTTTGAAATGAGTTGCGGAGTACCTCAAGGGCCGGTGTGAAGCCCGCTATTGTGAAACGCATTCTATAATCAGACCCTAGCCACGGAAATAAGCAGAGACGTGAAATGAATCGCATATGCATATGATTTAGCGATTATCGTCAAGGCCAAATCGATTACTATGTTAGAGGAAAACACACTATATGCAACATCAGTCGTAACAGATAAGTTGGAGAGAATGGGTCTCAGAGTGACTAAGAGTAAAACGGAGCTACTAATTTTGACGGAACGAAGGAAGTTTACTTATTGCGACCTACGAAAGGGAGAGAAAGTCGCAACCGACTCTTGCTTGCGGTAAGGTATTTGGGGGTTTTTCTGGACAATGATCTTCGAATGTAAAGCCATATTGATAGGATAATAAATAGACAAGGTAGTAAAAATCTCAAACTTATATCTGAAAATTATGCCAAAATTGGGAGGACCTAGATCTAGTAACAGAAGGTTAATATATAGCGCTGTGACATCAGCAACGCTCTATGCTGCCCCCTATTTGGAAAAACGTCTTTAAATTTTAAAAGTATAGAAAAAAATCAATGGAATTAACAGACAATTAGCGATGGGAGTAACTAGTGCGTACACAACAGTTTCTGGTTGCGCCATATTAGTAATCGGTTATCCCACCGTGGGACTTATTGGCCAAAGAAAGAACAGATATCTTCACAAGGTTACAGAACTACAAAGAGCAAGCGAGGGAAAATCTATTCCGTAAATGGGAGGAGAGATGGTTGAATTATCGTGGATCTGCTCAGACCTTCGTGAAAGACGTTAAATTGTGGACGGAGCGGAAAACTATTTTTTGGCAATGGTCATGAGAGGTCACGATATTATCGGGATATACCCAAAGAAATTAAGAAACCGCAGACGGATACATGCTGGTTTTGCCCGGAAAGAGATGACCCAGAACACACGGTTTTCCACTGTGAGAGGTTTGAGCAGCTGAGAGCTACAGCTGCTGCTGAATGTGAAAGGGACGTCACGACGGAAAACATAGCAGGGCTGCTACTGGAAATTAAAAAAAAAATCTTAGTATGTCATATCAAGAAGGCTGATGGAGATAATGATGATCAAGGATACGGAAGAGATAAGAAGAGACCAAGAGCACGAATGAGAAAAAGGAGTTAGCAACACCATGAACAGTGCTATTGGGCGGTTCCAGGGAAACAGTAGTAATAGAGGTGGTTTTTTAGTCGGTAGGTGGTTCTGGCATGTAGCCAAATCCGACAATACCCGGCTGCAAAATAATAACACCTTAGGCGTATTATTCAGTGAACAAAACCCGGCAAGTAATCTTGCGATGGGTGTTTTTTGAAGATTTTTGTCCTCTAAAAAAAAGTCATGCTTATGTAGATTCATCCTCTAAAATGAACTAACGATATCTACGAAAACTACGACCAAAAAAAATAATGTTCTAGCGTCTTGATTTAATGCGATAGCTGAGCTTGTCTTAGAGAAGTTAAGTTCGTCAAAGTATGATTTGGTGTTAGAATTTCACAACTGCATATTGCCTTCTCATGGCACCAGGTGGCAAGCGATGAACAATATTATGCCGAGGTATTACCTCGATGTTTTGCCATCTCATAAATAACATACTTTTTGAATTTTGACTTGTGCTGCTTAACAATTTCCAAAAGTTCCAATGTTACCATTTCAATTCGAACTCATCTGCTGTAACCACTTAATGGCCCCCGCTTTCGTCCAGTAAGTTGTGGAAGGCTTCTCTACTACCATAGAATGATAGCTGACGTTATCCATCACTATTACTGGATTAACGGAAATATATTCGATCATTTGCTTAAAATATTCTTCGAAAACGTCAGCAATCATTTCTTCGTGGTAATGCTAATTCTAATCAGCCGAAATCCATTTTCACTTTCTCTATGAGTTATAATAAGCTTCTTTTCAGGTGGCGATCTTAATCCCGTTGATCAGCCTTTCGTGACAGCTTGGGGGGAACTAAGGATGATTCTATCTTGCCAGACTTTTGATGCGGTGTGCTCTTCGTTCAGCCAAATTTCATCTAAATTTAAAATTTATTTGCATTCGCCGCTATTTTTTAAGGATTGACCTCAAGTATCCTCGTCTTAAGCAAATAATGTCTGATCTATCAATAAGAAAATATTTCTATGTTGTTTGTCCCAGCGAAAGTTCATGACATCAAGAATTTTCCATAGTGGACTTCTCAATAGCTTGGATAAATAGTTGCTTTTCGAACTCCCGTCGAGTTATGTTGCAGACCTGACTTGTACGTTGCTGGTACACGAAAGCATCATGGATGTTCAGTGTGAGAGTTTTTTTTTCACAGGGAATATAGGAATAGGAACTGGGGAAAGACTTGAAGTTGAAGCCGTGATATATTCAGACGTCACTTGCTATCTACTGAACACGGAATAATATTATAATAGGTACGAAACCCAATAACATTCCTACCTGGAATCCGACTTACAATAAAGCAATTTACCGAGGTGCGAAGTATTACCGTCACGCCTATGGTACACGGTTACTTTATGGACTTGTGTTACCAACCGCAAGGACTTTAACAGCTGTGATGTTCCAAGGAACCAATGCTGATAAAAAGTGATTTAAACAATCTAATGGAGCAGAGAGCAAATAGTCCAATCCAATCCAACTTACTCCAAAATTTGATGCAGCAAACCTATCACTTGCCGACACAGCCGTGGATGCAGTCGTGTGCGCGTAGTAAGCATTGATGTTGGCCAGCAGCATGCTCATGACCGCTGGAACTCCTGGGCAAAGGTACTTCGTAGAAAGGCAGTGAAAGTGACTGAAATATAAACAAGAAACTAGTTAGTAGGCATCGAGCTGGATATCGCGATGACTGATTCAAGATTAAAAATTTTATGAACAACAATAATATTCTAAGATATGAAATATTATTTTCCAATTAATTAAAACATTTCAGATTCAAAGCAAACTTTTATTTTTCACATTTACATCATCTACAAAAAGGATCACTGAAATACACTATTTCAGATTTAATTCGAAATAAAGATTTTTTTAGATGTCCCTTTATGAAAATCAGAAAAATATTTTTATTATAGGAGGCAAAAAATACAATTAGATATAGAATATGTAATTATTCTGATACAGCATATAAAATTATCGTATTTGCCCTTACGGTGGTTATTTATATTATAGCTAAACGGTATAAACTACAGTGATCAAAATATGAGCAGCAACACCCAAAAATTTGAACTAAAATCAAGGTGTTGCAACTTTGGTACTTTTTATGTAATATCAAAATGGCATGACTAAAGACCGGATTATATGTGACCAAAAACTTGCGAATATATATGCACATATATTTTTTAATATATGCAGGATGTATGCAAACAAATACGTAAATATGCAATGAATATGCAGTAATAAAACAACTAAATCCTGATTTTCTAAATTAAATTTTAAATTTTCACTAACTTAGGGGATTGAGTATTGAATAAAAATGAATTAAAGTTGTATATGCTTTATTAAATGTTGATTCATCTGGAGCATTTAATGTTGAATATTTTTGCAGAAAAGCCTTTACTTGCGGGTTGGTCAGCTTATTTAAAAGAATATTAGGAGCCAAAATCGTTTGCGTTTTAAGATCCTTTACACAAGTAGAGCACTATGTAAAAATCGACCTTTCCTATTGGTCGATCCATCTCGTATTACAATATGTCTTCGTGATGCAATCAATTTGTGGCAAGAGCTCTCGTGGTCGAGAGGTTTAGATGGTTGGGTGTCACCTGGACGGCCCGGGTTCAAACCCCGTTGCTGTTCTTTATTTTTTTTAAGATTATGTTTCTAAACATAACATGATTTTGGGTATGTCTTGGGTTACCACCTGGTTAGGTTCCTTTTCTTGAGCCCTCGTAGCGAGCGAAGCGAGCGGAGGGCCATGCGGATCGACCAATAGGAGAGACCGATTTTTACATATAGTGCTCTACTTGTGCAAAGGATCTTAAAACGCAAATCATTTTACACAGATTTTCGTTCAATTCGGACTTGCCATGGTTTTCGTTTTTAAAAGTCTCGAAAGACTGCTTCAATGTTGACTGATTGACCTTGTAAACCTTAGCAATATGAGATGACGTCTTATTGTGTTGGTCTATTTGTAATTTCTTCGAGCAAGAAACAACTTTTGACCAAGGCTTGCAAAAACATGATCGCCGTCCAAAACAAGTTCTGGATAAGGCTTAATCCACGAAGTACGTCGTATTTTTGACATAATCACCACTTTCGTTTCCACTTTCACTTTGTTTGGGCGTACAATCCTAACTGTGGCTAGGTAAAGAAACTCGAGTTAACATCTGACAAAAAAAGGCACACCTAATGCAATTTCTCAATACAAGAATAGTTTATTACTTTATGTACGTTATTGCTTTATTAGCCTGTTTATTGCCCTCTTAGAGAAATCCCAGTCTAAATCTAGCTCAGGTGTTCAGGCGCCGCACCGTTCAGGTGGCGCAAACATTCTTAGATATGTAATAGTTCTTAGAATATGCATTTCTCCTTCTAAAAACCCATTAAATGCATAAAATCCGGTCTTTAGTCATGGAACAACAATCGAAAATACAGTCTTTATCTTAAATTACATTAGCGATTTTCTGCGTACGGACTTTCGAATATTAGGAGGGCGTCAAGACAAGGGTACTTTTATCATAATATTGCCGATATTTATAACAGTAATATTTGTAACAGTAATGTTGGTGTCATAAAGCATGGAGGAGCATGTGATAGGAACACTAACCCGTGACAATAGAGAATTCTAATAAGAAAGACAAATTTCTAATTTTAATTGCTTATTATTCTATTCTTTCCTTCAAGCATTTCTAATTGATGTCAGATCGTCAATCATTTATTTTTATTTAATTTACATACAGGTTGATTTCTTTATAAATTTCTCTTATTTTAAAATCAAATTAATAATTATAATTTTGAAATTCTTAACGTTCAATGTTCGTTTCAATAAAATGCGTGTTGATTTGGCTATTCCAGATTTCTCGTTTAATGGCAACTGTGATGAATTTAATTTATTGTCAAGCAGTGCATTCAAAATTAAATTTTGGATAGTCCAAAGTAAATATTAATTTCTAAGAAATCATTAGTACGAAAATTTTTAAATAAATGTTTATAGAATTTTTTCAGACATACTGTATATCAACAATAATAAAAATATGACTATATTTAATACAATCTAAAAATATTAATTTTTGGAATTGGTTCAACATTATATCAATAAAAAGAATATATGCGCGTACACCTCTGCTCAAATCTTTGCATAAAACGGAAGTACTGATCTGGTATTCTCATTTAATGGCTGCGCCAAAGGAATTTGTTCGACCGAGATCAAAGGCGGAGTGAGAATTCTGATTTTTTATTCTGTGACAATGTGTATGGAATTTTAATTAGGTGAACGCCAGAGAGATTCGCTTAATAAATCATGATAAGTAAAATGAATTTCCACCTGGATA
Organism: Pissodes strobi; assembly: GCA_016904865.1. NCBI lineage: Eukaryota > Metazoa > Arthropoda > Insecta > Coleoptera > Curculionidae > Pissodes > Pissodes strobi. The sequence goes on along the minus strand of JAEQML010062900.1, from coordinate 4,371 downwards.
ACGTGTCGTATAGTTTATGCATGTTATATGCAAAGTACAGCTTTCTGTGATAACACATACCTTCGGGTGCAAAACCTGCTTAATATATGAAACTATATTTCACCTTTAGCATGAAAAATTGCTTTCCATATCCTATTACATACATTAGCTAAATATACAACATAAACTGTAAATTGAATTCATTATTTTAAAATTTTGTCTAAGGGCTAGAATTGAGTAGATATGATTAGGCGGGCTAATAACAGCCCCTCTTTATTTCTAACTAATTATAAAAATTCTTAAAATGCGCTACTCTAAGACTAAAATTAAAATAACTACTAAGTATTCGCTAGAAGCATTTTTGTACGTTACCAGATACGATAAGGGGCCACTTTGGGCCGTTTCTAGTGCCGAAAAAGTCGCGAGCATCGAAAAAGCTGGGGACAGGTCGATAGGGAATTTTTAGGAGAAAACCTCTCTAAATGCTTCTGTGTTTCGAAAATGCCAGAAAAATTTCAGGGAATATATAGAAACATTGATTTTTAGGCAAAAAAATTAAGATTTTTATTTTTCTGGAAAAGTATTTTTTTTTTTAGAAAAGCTGATGATAAGACGAGAATTTACGGCAAAAACTCTACTAGAAGAACTTTGGAAATTATGATGCCTTTTATACAGGGTGAGCCTGTTGAATTTAAACATGGTGTCTAAGAACTGGGAAAACCGGGAAAAAGACAGACATCTCACATAGACCTGAAAAATGGAAATTCGACGGGAAAATCAAATATAAACCGAGAATTTTGCAGACAATGCTCAAAACTTTCGACTACGCTCTCTGTCTCACGCAATTGAACTTAGCCTCTAGTTCCATTTATGTATGAAGATCTATTATTTATTTTAAATAACTTAATGAGCTGTTATGTTACAGAAAAAGTTCTCCAAAGCTCTCCTATTTTTAAAATAGATGTTTTTAAAAAAGATAATGTTATTCTGTAATCTTAAAAGGCTAAAGGCTCCAAGATATTGACCTAGGATATGCGACTAGAACAGCTATCAAAAAATGCCCTGGCGTAAGGGATAAGGAAATATTGATCTTTCGCCAATATTGTCGAAACTGTTTGATGTATACTTTTAGAAAAGTGTCCATTAGCATACAAGTTAACTGAGGCAATAAGTTTCCTTAACAACAGTAAAACTGACAGCGACCCAAAGAAATCTACGCAACTGATGTCTAAATCATTTGAAATCCTGCTAAATGTACAGTCGGACTTGCCGCTGATGCAGTTCGACGGCTGAGGGGCAGATGAGAAAAGCCCTACAAAAACAGGTGGCGGCGAAGGCCGTCAGTAGCAGTAGTTTTGTTTTTAACTGTTTTGATAGAGGCTGAAATCAATTTTTTTTATCGCATTATTTTCGAAACTTATTACCCGTGCTGTTGACTATAAACATATGCAATGACACCACATTGCAAGAAGCAGATAGAGCTTTTAGAGGCATTCTTACTGATCAGCGCATTTTAAATAAAATGAAAAATTACTTCAGATGTGAAAGAGTAGACGATTTTTGGAGGAGTAGTTTATAGAAGGTGGCCAAACTTCTTCTAACCATTTTCACGGAAACACACCTGCAGAAAAAGGATTTTCTGTCAATAGAGAGACTTCGGTTGAAAATTTAAAAGAAGACTCACTTATAGGCCAAAGATTAGTGTACGATTCGCTACAAGAAATTGGCAAATTTCAAGATATAGACATTACAAAATCAATGATACATTGATGATCTCCATGAGGAATGCCTACTCAAGAAATAACACGACACAAAAAGAAAGCAAATCAAAAAAGGCTAGAAAGCGATTTCAGGAAAGTAGAAAAAAGGAAAGCTTCAGAAGTAAACAGAATAATTGGATCACCAAAAAAATTGGCAACTGTTGATCAAGAACTTAAAATTAAAAAAGTATTTTTTTTTATTTTGTTTTACGCACCTTCTTGTTCTATGTAGATAAATAAATGTTTCAAAATTTAAGGCCAGTGTAATTCACCGAAACCCCACTGGGAAAATATAAAAATCGACCGGAAAAAACTGGGAATTAGCCGTAAATTTGGTTTTAAATTTTTGCTAGACACCATGTAAATTTTTCGCCATTTGGAGATTTGACACGACTACATTTAATATTTTATTACTGAAAAACCGAATAATCTGAAGAAATCAAACTTTCGTATGGATATCAGCAGAAAATGGCAAAGAATTGCATCGATCCGATTGAAATTGCCGAATTAGTGATTTTTTGATTTTCAGTTTGCGAAATCTACTTTAAACGTACGTTCCAGCCATCGCCAACGCTTAGCTATTTTCAAGACATCAATCTCAGATTCGTAAACCTCATGATCTCTGCTATAAAAAAGTTCTATAACATTTTCCATACCAGGTCGCGAAATAGGAGAAAATCAAGGCTAAATTGGAACATGCAGAAAATCGCAAAAATTTCTATTATTTGGGCACTTTTATTAATTTGAATAGATATGTTTGCGTTTGATGCATTGTGGGAAATTTGACGAAATATTTTGACATCACTAAGGTCGAAATATGTTAATTACCTGAAATATTCAAACATTTGAATTTGGAAAATCAGTATCGGAAAATGTGAAAATTTTTTGGTAATTAAAGGCATTACAGTAGTAATTACAGTAGATTTCCAGGTGAAATTCTATTTTTAGCATATCGGTATGTATAGTTTTTGTGGTAAGTAAGTAGATTTATTTGCCTAAAATCTCATTTAACATGATTTGAATGGAATGAAAAATGGGCTAGGATCGGAAAATTTCGACATTTTTCAAGCGATAAGCTGCGGCTTCTGCCATTTTTATGGAAGATGTCGGAGGAAAATTTTACTTTATACATCCAAGTTGTGCTCCCATGTTTCGACAATGATATTACATATATTAGATTTGATCATTAAATTTCAAGCCTCTGCCCCTCAGCAGCTGCACATAGCAAATACGCATTAAACTCTGGCTTTTATAAATAGCGTACTTCCTTCTAATTTATTAGGCGGATCAATTCTATATAGAATTCTATTTCCCACCCTAATTAAGGAATGAATAACCTCATATATTGATCCGCCTGACCATTATAGGAAGCTGTTGCTGCATTCTTCAAAAAATAGGCTGGGAAAACCAGTATAGTATCAGGTTCAAAATGTGAGGTCCTGATAGCAATTTATTTAAAACACAGGCAAGGAAAAAATCATACTTACGTCATAGCTTGATAAATAAATTCGATCCCATATCGCATGGCAAACTCGTCGACTATTTCTTCCGGGGCCTCGTCGAAATAGACTTTCCACGCATCGTCTCCCTTCGCGAAAGGCAGCGTTACGATTCCATTGTTCTGCTCGCACAAGTAGTGGAACAAGTTCTCGTGCAAGCAGGTGTATTGCACGTGATAGGGAGCAACCTTTTCTTCACCTTTGATCTCAACAGAAATGTGAAGGCGAATCGCACCCGAAACAGCTGACTTGTCAGTTCTCTTCTCCAAGTTGTACCATACCTCCATTTCTCCCGAGAGAGTTCTTACCTGCAATTTTTTCGATTTTTCCATTATTCACGGTAGTAGGAAGAAAAAAATAGCTGTGTTACTTAAAGCTATACATTTCAAGGGACCGACCAAAACCTACCCCATTAACAAAGGTGTGTTATATTATACGCTACAAGTCAGGGAATTACCAGGTACATTATTACAGTAGGAGTTTAAATGTTTGGCGGGGTCTGGAATTTCTAAAGGAGGCCATGGTTATCTTCACGGTCGTGTATCGGACAAAGCTTTATTTAATTCTATTTTATTAAAAATTAAAATTTCTAATGACTTCTGTAATACTATCTACCTACTGTCAGCGTGGTGTTAACTTAATTTTTCTCATATCGCTTTTGAATTTGTTGCATAGCAACGCTTCGTTTAAAGAGTGAATGTGCCCGGTAAAATAATTTTACTGGACAAGTGACGTAATGTGCCATTTCTAGGACTGAAATTGATTATGTAATGTAGTATCTGCTGGACGCTATAAAGTAATAACTAAAGTGAAGAAAGCTATTATTCGCCTTGGCGTATACTTTCTTATAATTTATTTCCTGTTCAATTTCTTTAGATAAATACGTTTGCCTAAACAGTGTTCAGATTATTCAGATTTATTATAAAATTGGTTTCCGCTGACAGGTTAGGTAAAAAAATAAATAAGAACATGAAAAAAAAAAAAACATAAACCAAAAAATCATCTTATATGACATCGATTCGCATTATTAAACATTTCTAAATAAATGCAATTAACAAACGGATGCTATTTGCCAAAATAATTAGGGAAATTTTATTCTATTTTTTTTTTCGGAATTAGATTAAAGCATAATA
>MU193417.1:13053-23768 GCA_016904865.1 Pissodes strobi | reverse complement strand
ATCTATCTAGCATGTATTATTAATAGTAAATAATATAACATTTTTTTTTACTTACCTCTGTGTTTATTGTAGTAGTGTTCATTTTATTATATAGTGACCCTAGGAAGCTGTCCATAAATTCATAAGCAAACCAAGTTGGTTTAAAGACCTCGTCTGAGGATGCTCCTGAACTAATGCTGTCTTTAATTTTCTTGGTATAGAGCCTGTACGTGCTCATTAAAGACTCTCTCTTTTTTTTTAATTCAGCTACAGCATGTTTGAGGCCTAAACTAACCTGTATACGTTGCCATGCATCGGCAACAGCGTTTCTATTTTTGTGGTCTTTGACTGTTGGATTCCATAAAACTGGTTCTGCTTGATAAAGCTCCAAAAACAGTAAAACGTTTTCATTTGACCATATCTCCTGGGGTGACATTATTTACTTTAAATAATAATAATAAAGGTATTACGACGCGTACTCTCACTTCACAGACTAAACAAGTTAAGACGATTTATTACGCGCCAATGTGTGGCCGAATACACAAACATTGGGACAAATTCCCTTTGATGTTTCGTCAAAAAACCGACAGAAGACAGAACGTTCGAGCCAACGTTGGCGCCAACAGGCACCAACACCATAAATCTCGATCCACACATTGGACGAGCGTAGTTGGCGCCAACATTGGTCCCAATGTGCGGTGCCGGCTTAAGGCGAACGGCAGCTGTCCATCAGAGAGCACTGGGTGAGTTCGTCGAAGGTATAGCTTGGTGATATTAGATCAAATTTATTGGACGCCACTAATTTTTTATCTAGATGTTAAATTGGGAAGAAAATCAGAAACCGATAGCTTTGACAGATACTGATACACATTTGATTCTCCTAATAAACATTTATTAAATAATTAGACTCTTCCTATACACTATACTGTAGATCTTAGAATACTTTGTCCCTGTTAATATTAATTTTAATGAGTGACCTTGCTTTATCTATCGACTCTACGTCATTAAGATTTACCCATTGTGCAAGTTTGGCCTTGTCAACAAGAACCACCCCTGTATAAATAAGCACAGCTTTGAATTGATCAAAAATGAAGCATGCAATTGAAAAATACCACCACCCGTTGTAAATTGAAAGGTTTAAACTACCGAGACCTGATTTCAATTCGAGAATGTCCTTGAAAAGTTCAACATGAAAGAGGATTGAGTAAAGAAATAATATTAGAATAAATGCCAATTATATAATTAAATTTAATTCAGAGTGACGAACATTCTCTAATTGCCAATCGTAATCTCTTCAACTGAAATCTTTTTCTCCCATATCGCAATGTACAAATATACAATCTGCTTATAGCATTAGGATTAAGATGTGATTAAATATTTAAGTGAAGGTTAAAAGCCAATTTTAGATTAAATGCATCTAAAAATATTTATATGCAGCCTCGTGGATGCTCAGAACTAAAAGCTAATGAAAATTCATGAATTTTCCCCCCGTATTTTAAACTAATAAAAAAGTCAAATCAATTTTAAATCATAAATTTGTTACGTAATACTTATAACTAACTATATGGATCCTCAGATCGCTAGTATAGAGGACTACACTCCTACATTCCTCACGCAGAGTAATAAGCCAGACGGGATCATTCCCTGGTCGGATGATTACAGGATAACATCTCCAATTTGAAGCATCAGAGCATCAGTGATACCAGGAACCTAGTGATGAGGAATTCTCCATGAATTAACTTACGTTATTCATTGCTTAAATGGCAAATGGGTGTTTGATGTGTGTATTTAACAAATTAGATCATCTTGACGAAAGATGGAACCAAAGCAGGCATTTGAAAATCCGGCGTCATCGGATAAATTACAATGAACAAAGTCACCAAGACTACATAATCAACCTAAATTACGTTGGAGAGCCATCTCAAATTGATATTCACTCTCAAATCTCTTTTACAAGGTGAAGGATATATATCCTTAATCAATTTGGGCCTCTTGTCACAGGTCTGACCGTTTCGGTCGTCGCGCCGTGCAGAAGTCCCAAGTCAGTCGCAGATCGCAGGTGAAGAAAAACCAATCCACTCTGACAATCCGTCAAAAGATAAAAGTACGTTCAGAATCTTGATTCACTGAAGCTGGACTGCGACTTACTCCGGGCTCCACGCGTTCTGTACCGTGATACTCAAGCTTTCCGAAGACAAGTCCGGCCACACTTTAAGAAAAGAGACGAACACCTGTCACATCCCAGCTGACTACTAATAAAAATGAAAACAAGCGATTTGCCGGTCATTTATCACTTAATTCAAATAAGCAATTAAATTATAATCCCATGTAGGGAATTAAAGATAGAAGAGTTATCCATCACGATAATGCAGGTATGTATACAATAATAAAATATCTTAAGTTAACAAATATACAAGCATTCTAAAACTAATTACATGTTTACGTTTTGTCAATTAACAATTCGTTGATTTTTAGGCCCTGTATACTACTAAAACTAATCATATTACAATACAATCGATTATATATGCGAGCAAGAGATATGGGTTACTTGCTATACTATAACATTAGAATTAACACACGAAGGATGCCTCGACTGAATGAAAAGTTTGAAATAACTAGTAAGGTAAGATATTATTAATTTGAGTAGCAACCATTGTGCAGTCAATCTATGCTAATAGGTGTCAGAGGTGTACTCCTAACTTGTGACTATGCACCTAAAACAAACTTTTAATTGACATGTTCAATTTTAGCATATACTGGACTCGATTACATCAAGATGAGAATACTGTCTTGGACATTACCGAAGAAATGACACCAACATGTCTCACCAAGCAATGAGACTCAGTTCAAATGTAATCAAATTAATAAATTATGAATCGTTCATAGAACTGTGCATCCTTTAACCTTCACTAAAATTATAAGAAAATAAATAGCATTATTCTAAACATAGAGGTGAGTAATCACATGCTATACTTTTCCCTAACTTATAAGGTAGTCTAACCTAGTAACGATTAATATGCTAACATCTATTAATTTAAAAATATCAGTTGCTACGATAGATAGCATTCATCCTGAGAAAAAATAAAAAAAAGTAAATTATTTCTTGTTATTCCTCTATTCGAAGTTGAATTATTTAGGTAATGCCTTGAATGGAGAGCTTTATTACCTGAGGTAACTTGCCTTAATATATAGTTTTTTTATACGCTTAGTAATTTAGCTTGATAATAGTTCTCTAAGCCATAATGGAATTGCAGATTTCAATTTCGAACTTCTAAAATCTGCTTGTTTGACGTTGGCATGTTACTTTGCCCGAAATGCGGTACGAAATGTCTATGAGTAAGTATTTTAACTTACGTGAGTCCATTAAAATGTCCTCAATAATTAACTACACTAACTTAATCTAGAATAAAAATTAGAACTCTTTGATGGTAACATACTTATAGTTTGCTCACTTGGCTAATTGGTTGGGTCATTGAGGATGAGTTCCTCGGTTTTTATCTTCTTTGTTGGTTGTGCTTGCCGCGTTGATTCCGGTACTGTAGCAGTGGTGCTGCAGTTGAGGGAGGCCGGTTGGTCTCGGTGAGTCTCGTGGCTGGAAGGCGGGTTCTGGTTGAGGATTTGCCTTAGTCGGGGCAGAATCGGTAGGGAAGGCCTCAAAGGTTGCTCGACTGGAATGACGGGTCGAATAGCAAGAGGACGGTTAGCTATCATGATGCCACTGGATCGTCGGGGCGCAGAGCGAGATCTGCTCACTTGCCGAAGAGTGCTGACATTGGTTAGAGGGCTGATAGGTAGCGTTAGCACCGGGGAAGTTTCCATTGGCGTAATTGGTGAGGCTGGTGGTGCTTCTGGGACTTCTTGTAGCTGTTGAGACATAGGCGCGTTTGGTACTGGACCAGACATGGACACTACTGGTGAGGGCACCGAGTTAAGTCGCGCCGTTTTCCATGTTATAATTTTCAGTTTCGTACTGTGAAGGCACGCGCACGGGAATGTTTGAAGGGCCGGATTTCGTCGCAAGAACTTCGAATGCAAGGTGTATAAGTTATATGTTCATTGCACGGAAATAACGCGTGTTTTCGGAATCCGAGGAAGCAGATCCGCATAATCGCTCGTGAATTCGCAATGTCTCATTTAAGGCCATTATCAATAACCGAAGGGCTAGTTCTGGGTTGATTAAACTCGCGATATACATTACTAACTGTTCGATAGTTTCGTGGATCATGTTGTCGACCGAAGGTAGTATTGGATTTTTTATTCAAGTGTAGGGGTACTTAACAGTTCGTGTTCCCCTCTGTCAGGATGTAGCTAAAACAAAAGTTTTGTTTCAGTGTAAGTATGAGACAACTTGGTTTAGAATTTTCCCAGGATCCCAATCTTGCAGATCATAGTTACGGATGCACTTTTCGGCGTCTGTATATAATATTCGTTTCCTAATTAAATTTTGGCATTAGCGAGGGGTGAAGGTTTTCACAACTTATAAATTTACATCGAAAGGTTATTTCTTAAATGGCTAGGATTTCCTTTATTGCTTCCATTGGGTACTCCTGGCTTACGAGGGTAGTGAGTACAGGGCCGGACTTGGCCTGTCAGTATGGCAAATTTTGTATTTTCTCGTATGGATTTTCCATGATAACATCAAGAGGAATAATATAGCCTGAAGAGGTGAATTTGACATTCTGATTTATTGCTTTCTTTGGATCGATACGATGGTAGAAGCAGGATTGGTGCAAGTCACCTGCACATAGGCCGTTGAAGAGGGGCTGGCTGGTGCTATAGGCGCATAGTTAGGGCTAATTGTTTCTGTTGAGGGCCTAGAGACTAACCTTAAAGGTTTTGGTTTGTCGTAATTTAAGTGAATTGAATCGTTATAACTTGGTGGCGTCCATCTTCTGAAACTTTCAACAGGAGGTTGAGCTATTCTTACTTGATTTCCTGGACTTGTTCTTGTGTCTTGTTTCTTGTGATAAAAGTAATAGAAAATTAAAATACTACTGGCAATAATGAGTGAAAAAATGGAATTAAAGATTGGAGAGAATCCATCAAGATCATGCAGGTATGTATTCAATAATAAAATATCTTAAGCTAACAAATATATCAAGTATTCTCAAACTAATTACCTGTTTACGTTTTGTCAATTAACAATTCGTTGTTTTTAGCCCCGTATTCTACTAAAACTAATCATCTTACAATACAATCGATGATATATGCGAGGAAGAGATATGGATTACTTGCTATACTATAGCAATGGAATTAACACACCAAGGATGCCTCGACTGAATGAAAAGTTTGAAATAACTAGTAAGGTAATATATTATCTATTTAAGTAGCGACCATTGTGCAGTCAATCCATGTTAATAGGTCACAGGTGTACTCCTAATTTGTGACTATGCACCTAAAACACACTTTTAATTGACATGTTCAATTTTAGCTTATACTGGATTTGTACTTATTTTTTATCCTTTTTAGAAGAACAAAAAACGCAACGTTTCCTTTTACTGGCACTTACTCCCTCTTTTGGGCCTTCTTCCTCACAAGGAATGGATTTTTGTAGAACTTTTGAGATAACTAAACGTAATTCGCGAGGCAAAAACGATTTGCCAATCTTTGGTGCAAACGCTCATTACATAATCCTTTAGCAAGTTGCTTTACAAAGTCAAATCTAGAAAAAGATGTACTTTTCATATACACTCTGTTAAGATAATAGGCAATTTTACTAATTTTATTACAAGAAAAGTTATATTGCTTGTTACAAGAAACTGCAATTGCTTAATTTAATTACTAGAATTCAAATAAAAAGCCAATTTGTTACAATAAACTATAAATGCACTTTTCTTTAAATTATTACTTTAATTTACTAAAAAGATAAATTGAAAGATACTCAGGGTGTATGGGTAAGAAGCATGCTTATTTTAATTTTTTTTTTTCAAGATTAAAAATTTCAAAAAATAATCTTTATTCTATTTCCTTCTAACAAAAGTAAGCGAATTCTGTTGAACTATCTTGGTGACATCTACAATTTAATTACCTCGTGGTTCCTCCGAGCTTCCTGGAGAGAGCCACTGGAATTTGCTGTAGTGCCTAGGATCTGTCCTGTGACGTCACTGGAAACTGTCCTGGTAGACCGAGTGCGTGTGGACTCATTAGCATGAAAAAAAAAACCAGTACTAGGCAGTTAAAGAGTTCACCAAGAATGTTGTTTCAATCTGGCGGAGAGCGTCGCTTGTCTTAGCTTAGGTTTTTTAATACAGAAATTGACCGGAGAGAACTAGAAATAATTCTTCTCAATAACAATGCTGAAAAATGCCAAAACACGCTGAAGGAGAAAATTAATTTAAATTAATTAAATATGCCTCCGCCGATTTTCACAGAATTGTTTAGACTGTAGACAATAATTATGTTTTTAAATCAAACAGTGAACAGATTACAGATAATAAATAAAATGAATAGCTATTTAAGCTGAGAAATATTGTAATGAACAATAATTCAATAAAAAAACAATTACAGTAATCAGGTAAGAACAAAAATTAAATCACTAAATTTAAACAGGTACTCAGAATTTAATTATTGCCTGAAAGCTACTTATCAACTCAAAAATCAATTCAATTCAAAAACGAAGGTAACAACAAATTTAAATAAAAATAGAGAGATATAACAAACAAACAATTGTGATCTTGTACCGATCACGGTCGAGAAGGGCTTGAGAAGGCGCTCTTTAAATAACAAGGCGACGATAAAATACTTCTATAGTTTGAATAATAACTAACTAAGCCAGAATCCAACCGATAATGATACTAGAGAAAATTAGACTGAGTATCCTTCACTATCGACAGTTTTCGTTATTAATTTCTAAAAATTCCTACCTCTAACTAGAACCTAGATATGAGCCCTATAGGCCAATTTGATGGATTCCTTAGTTGGGTTGCTCAACTAAATCCGAAATTTAATAACCCCTGCTTTTGTAGGATCAAGTCCTTTTTTTGTTCTCTCTTACAAGAGCCTTAAGCCCAAAAAAACGCTATCTCACATGCCCTACAGGCACAAACATACACACAGCAAAAGACAACGTGGTATGCGAAACGATAGTAGCCAAATATCGGAAATTCACAAGCTTAGCAGCTTTATTCTGCTTACAGACTTTACGATATAGGAAACTAGAAATAAGATCAAATAACGCAAAGAAAATAAAGAAAAGTCAAGCCCTACCTTCTCTTAAACCTTTCACGCTGGTAGTCGGTACAGGATAGCTTTTAAAATCGAGTCTTACCTTCCGCCAGAATCACATCTCGAAAACAATTACACTGACACGCAGTCGTCACAAATATTTCAATTTTTTCTACCATACGTACGAAGCGACGGATTTTAAGCATGAAATATGATCTGCATATTTGAAATTATTTATCAATTTTAACTAATATATTCTACTACTGTATTTACGTAGATCCAACCCATAATATTGATTTTCATTTTATATTAACTAGATAATTATTATCGACTGATATATTTAAAAGACGAAATTAGTTTTAAATGAACTTGATGGGCAACATAAAAATTCATTTATTAATATTTTGTTACTATTTAATGCGGAATTTTCCACACTGTTGCTACCAGGTCGATTCAGACAGTAATTCAAAATAGGTTGAAGATGAAAAGTTATTATTTCAAACCAAAAATAAATACAAGCAAACTCGGAAAAAACTGATGTTACGGAATTGTCAAAATTACCGTAACAACTCTAAACCTACAGTGCCCACGAAATCCAACCAACATGTCGTCAACGCATAGGTATTCACCAGCAGCATAGTTCTTTTGACAATTTTCGCTAAACTGATAGAAAATGGATGAAATCGGTGCTAACGAATCTTCTTGCTTTCTATCATTTCTAGTAGCCACATCATCGAACCTCAAAACTGTAAGAATAACCAACATTTTTTTGGTGACATTGTGGCTCCAAAAGTATCCCTACCATAGCCATCAGTTGCAAAAAGAGAACTTAGGTCCTCGTGATTTGATTTAAAAATTGAGAACGCGTACAAGAGTCCAAAGAAAGATTCCAATTCGGTAGAAGACAAGTCCTGAAGTTCAGGCCTACTTTGGTCCCTATAACGAGGTCTAATTGTAGACAACTTATTGTTGGTATGAGTTAATATCTCCTGCAATATCTCTACAGTTATAAATAACTTCCAGATTTCATGCGGTAACACATTTTGACATCTTATTCGTAAGTCTCCTTTTAAACCGGGAAGATGAGATATTATATTATGACCAGGTGGACGCCTAACAACTGTGCAGATTGTGCCCATTTAAAATGGTTCTTTCGATAATAGGCTTTTGCATGAGTATCTAAAAAGATAAAAAATAAATAAATTTGTTGTTCCAACAAAAGAAAATAATAACCTACATGAATCTTCATTTTCACTTTCCTCATCCTCATTTTCCGGCTCATCCGTGATGGAATCTGATTTAGACATTTCAATTTCAGAGTCTGTATTATGGTCACTTACGACCATATTGTCTTCGACATCACTAAAATCGCTCTCTATTTCTTGATTCCAAATTTCTAAAATGCAGTCAAAATTTGTATCACCAAATTGGACCGTTTTACTGGTAGAAGCCATTCTTCGAATATTCAACGTAACTGGTGAACCTGGGTCAGAATGACCCGAACGCAAGTTAATCGCAAATTTATAAAACAGGCAAGACGCGCACTCCGTTGACTATACTCTCTAACGGTCAAAAATGTGCTGGCAATAATATACGTGGAGTATTAGAATTCCAAGATTTGTGGCTGCGGTGGGAGGCGTGAAAATAAATACTCGCGGGTCATTCTGACCCAGGGTCACCAGTTAAAGGTTAAGGTAGAAGTAATTACGAATAATTTGTTTTATATTATGTGAATGTCCTGCGGGCATAGGAGGTGCTTTTTGTCAGCATGCTTGTGCAATTGACATGAAATATAGTGCACAATTAAGTACATCTCCCTCTCTTGCCTTTGAGGACAGGGTGATTTTTGCGAAAATAGCAATTGGAGATACTTAATATAAACGAAACATTCTTTCAAAATATGTCATTAGAAATCGTCAACGATAACACAGAAAATACATTATCTGAAAGTATTGACTTTTTGAATCCTATGGTCAAAAATAAGGAACAGAAATTAGATGAAATCGTAAGTATAACCTTTGTTAGTGTAAAATAATACAGGGTGATCCACGGTATTTTGGCATATTTCCTGTACAATATTGAATGTTTAATTAAGTCCACTGAAAAAAAAACTATGTAAAATAAGGGACTATTCTGTCCGAACCGCATATCTATAACCATTTTCAAACTAGAAACAATCAAAATGTGTCAAAATACCGTGGGACACCATTTATATTTTCATAGACACCAACTTAAATAGAAACAGATATTGAATCAGATGAAGGGACTTCCCAAGAGATCGACAGGTTATCCAATAATTTCATTAAAATAACTAATATGGCAAAATTGCATTGCAACAATCATATGATGCAAACACTTTCACAATTTAACAATAGGCTGGAAAATATTGGAACTCCATCACAATTATTAACCTTTTTCGGATCTAGCTTGGCCAGTAAGCATGGCAATGGAAAAAAAATTAAGTGAAATCAACTGCAAATGCAGAAAGTACAAGTAGTTACAAGGAGTCAACATCATTACAGACTGGTCGCATTAAGAAAGCAAGGCAAAAGAAAAGACAAAGAAAATTAATGGAGAATATATTAGCAAATAAACCTCATGCCAAATAGCATATGTAAAATTTCATGGATTGCATATTTTTTTATTTCTTTTGTATTTTTTATTCGATTGGATTTATTAATGTATCATATTACTTCTCTTCCTTGTATTTTTCATTACATTGGATTAACTAATATAGCAAATTTTTTGCAAACTGGTTCGCATCTGGCCGATTAGTCTTAAATCATAAGTACGTAGTATAGACAAGTACCTAGGTCATGGAATTGTATAGGGTTTGTAGCGCGCCAACAGCTACTCAACATGGAATTTTATACAGATATTTTCAAAAGTATAGTAAAGGTCATAGGACACTTTTAGCATTTACCCGCGGCTTTGCTCGCGTTGATTATAACTGTTAGTTTTAATCCTATTTTCCACGCGTAAACTACTTAACCGATCATCATTAAATTTTGTAGAGATATTTATTTATATGTTACGCCCAAACATCGAAAACGATCATTGAGCGAAAAAACGGCCGCAACGCGTTGTGGACGGTGCCGAACCACCAAATACCGAAACGACATAATGTTTCGCCTTGTGTCGGTTCTAGTTGACCACGACGCGTCGTGGACAATGCTCAAACGGCCACGATGCGTTCTGGATGATTAAAGGAGAGAACGCATTAGGCGGTCCCGTCGCATCGCGGTCTGTGCTAGTCTCGACCGCGCGCTGTGAAGCAGTGGTGTGCAGTGCCATTTAGGAGAGGGTAGGCAACATAATAGAAAATGATACAGAAGGAGTAAGCCCGCTGCAGGCGCCGCTGTAGGTAGAATTTTTTTTTAGGTGCCACACCCAAAAACGTCCATTTTGAGGCTCCAAAAAATGTAGGCATAAAGCCTTTTCAATTCGAGTTTCGTCAAAACTATGCAAAGAAAACGCATTGTAAATGGTTAGTGGACTGGCCTTGTTTTTCTGAGACATTTGACACATTATTTACATCAATATACCCACGTTTACTCTACAATTTCCTTCTT
>MU193417.1:0-13043 GCA_016904865.1 Pissodes strobi | reverse complement strand
TTTGTCTCTTTTCTTTTTATGTAACGTTTCATTTGGCTGTCCTTTTTCAAGCACTGCTTTTCCCTTCCGTAGTAAATCCAGTATTGACGGTATGAATGCATGCCTTCGGTTTGTTATGGAATGCTTTTTAGCGGTTGCCGACGGAGAATATTATTCCGTTTAATATAGGTAGCGTAATATGAGTGGTAGACTGTGATGTTTTTCTATAATATAATTAATATTTTAATTGGCGCTTAAGATAAGCTTTTTAAATTTGGATTATATCTACTTATTAGTAAAATTATAATTTATATTATCGGGATTAAAATTAAATGGAAATATATAAAAAATGTCAAAACAACAGGGTAGGCAATGCATTTGTGCTTTCATTGTGTGCACGCCACTGCTGTGAAGTTCCTTCCCATGTTTTTATAAAGTATGCATTCGCACTAGACGTTCTCGCTTGCATCGCGTTCTCCTCCTATCTTTTCCAAAGGGTCTCGAGAGACCAGCCCAGAATGGTTCGCGATACGACGGAACCGCGTCCGCCTAATGCGTTCTTACCTTTAGAGAGCTCATAAACCTACCATGCCTTCAATATGTTAAGTAAATTTACAGAAATAACTGAAAATTTCAAAATCTTTATTGTAGGCTTATTTCTACATGAAACATTATTAAAGCTATTTACTTGTTTTTGCAGGCACTATTATTGTGGCATTTAGAATTGCACAACACCTCATTGGCCTTGCAGTTGCACTTTTTTGTATTGCAATAACGCTTACAATGGCCGATGGCAAATCCTTGTTTTGATCCACACGAAAGAGCTGAAGCTTTTCTCAAATTCAATGAACCACTTGGTACATCCGATGCGTTTAAAAAATGTGAATCAGCGAAGTTGAATTCAATACGACTATAAAGTCTTTCCAGCACGCCCTCGTTGGTTCCCAACTTATACAAGCTAGAATCATTAACGCTTAGAACTACAGCTAGAACACTCCTAGGGGCAAGCCGCCCTCTGTCGACATCTGGAAGGTTTACTACGACATTTTGACCGATCTCAGCAGGAGGTAGTTGTTCACGGGACAGCGCCAGCACTTTTCCGGCTTGCTTCTCCATTCCGGCTCTAGCAGTATCGCGTTGCTCTCTGAGTGCATCACGTCGGCAGCAAACGTTGTATACGACTTCTCCTTCAATTTCAATCACACACTTCACGTGTACTTTTAAGCTGCATGTTTTACATGGTTGGGTAACTCCAAAATCTGCGCAAATGGAATATGCTGCCACAGTGGTTACTGCATTGATTACATTTTCTTCCCCTTACTGGTCTTTTTCCAGTCTCATCTCTTCCAAGATTTTCTCCAAATCTTCTTCGGATTCATTCCAGAGAAGAATCTGCCGGTCCGATTCTTTGCTTGTCGCCAAACATAGTCTCGTAAGGATTTTTTCTAATCCCTTCGTGCAAGGTACGATTTTTTTTGCTCTGAATAAACCGTAATCCCTCTGACCATTATTTGGTATCATTGTCAAGCATCCATGCTACCAAGATATCTCTGACGTCCTGATTGGATCGTTCTACCGATCCTTGGCTATGTGAGTGGCGGGGCTTACCATGCACAAGTTTAAGGCCTGGCCACAGATTCTGTAACTATTCGATTATCTTATTAGAAAATTCTCTTCCGTTGTCACTTTGCAAAAAATGGAACACCGAACATGCAAAAAATGTCTACTACATTATATGCGACTTCTTCAGCTGTTTTCGTTTTGAGTGGTTTAAAAATTGTAAATTTTGTCAGATGGTCTTGATAGTTGAATATGAGTCTCGGTCGGGTTCGGTCTGCATACCGATCAAATCTACTTGACATCTCGAATTCATGTGGTTTGATAGGATTGGTGCAACAACTAACATCTTCTTTCTCTGACATTGCTCGCAGAGAGATAAATAGATCTGTATAGCTACTCTCGTAACATTGCAGTATTTTTTGTTGATTTCAGCCTCCATAACTGAAAACAAACAAAAAACTCTTAAAGTGGGTAGTAGAGTGCGCGCAGCGAAAGAATGGGCCACCTCGTCAACAAAAGTAACGTGTTGCGAAAGAAGACGCAAGGCTCGGCATAAAGTCACGTTATTTGCGATGACGCCGTGGCCCAATCTTTCGCTGCGCGCAGTCTAATATTGGTAATTGTGGTAAAAATCAACAATATCTAAGTCACAATTGAATGTAGTTGATAGGATCTTACTTACAATTTATTGCAATACAAATAAATTGGGTATTTTATTTAAAATAACAAAATTACTGTGTGTAACGCAAAACTGGGACACCTGACAACACTGCCGATATCACTGTTCAATTCTGCATGTCCAAAAACCCCCAGGTACCAAATTTTGTAAACACAGCTTAAGCGGTTTTAAAGATATTTAAGAGTTGCAGTTCTTTTTAATAACCCCGTATTGCTCAGCAAACTTTCAGTGGGGTAACATGTAAATATTATGAAAAATTTTCAAAATAGCAAAAAAAAAACGTATAGTAAATAATTACACCAATATTTTATAGAAATAGCTTCTAAGTAACATACCTCTTGTTCGTTTGTGTCCAGTTGCCATATGAGCAGCTGCAATAATGCCAAAAAGATCCTCCGTTTTACAGTAATATCGAAAATTTCCATCCTGTGTTCCTTTGGGCTTTTCAATCAACTTTTCACATTCCCCAATTGTTATGATATCATACCTCTTTAGTCTTCTATATTGTTTGGACGACAAGGGCATTTTCCTATTTTTCAAGCGGTTCGCTTCTTTCACTTCTCGGACGATCCCTTCATACCGTTCGTTCGTAAAATAATCACTACGATGGCATAACTTCACTCGAAGGCAGTCGGAAACACACTGACAAGCCTAGACAAGAAAGATCGGTTTATGAGCTCTCTAAATCATCCAGAACGCATCGTGGCCATTGAGCATTGTCCACATGCGTCGTGGTCAACAAAAACGGACACAAAGCGAAAAATTATGTCGTTTCGGCATTAGATTTTCATGTCGATGATGTCGATGTTTACACATCAGTGTCTCGGGTACTAGCGACGCTCAATTTTTTTTGCAATTCCCAATTTTAAGCTAAGTTAAATAATTTATTAGGCTTAAAGAGAGAGAGAGAGAGAGAGATAGAGAGAGAGAGAGAGAGAGAGAGAGAAATTAAAATTTGCTAATAAAGCAGAAAAAGTTACGAATATATTCATAAAGAAATAGTCATACCCAGTGGCGGCTCGTGGGTTCCAATATAGGACGGTCAATATAAATTAGGCACAGGTTAAAAATATGTTCAAAAAATGAGCTAAAATTATAAGTAGATAATTATAAGTAGTGAGGTAGATACATACCTTCTTCCAGCTTTTTGATCAAATAAAGTCGAACGTTGAAGTAAAGATTTGATATTCTCTCGATATTGTCACTAGTTTTAAATGGTTTTAAATTTAAGGTCTATCCTTCTATCCTTAACACTTGCAAAATGGTTAATTACCAGTTCATTAAAGTTTGGAATATTATTAATAAAAGGTTTCTCTATGGTCATAATTGCCAACGCCCATAATCTTTCTTGTCCCATGGTATTACGTAAAAAGTCTTTATTCTTTTAAGAGTAGAGAAGCACCGTTCGCTTTCTACCGTGGTCATGGGCAATGTGCATAATATTTTTAATAATTTTACACTCTCAGAAAATGTGTCACAAAGTTTATTATTTATAAATAATTGTAGCATTGCTATTGCACTCGAACTTTCCCGAAAATCATTACGTTCATAAATAACCTGTAATTCCGACTTTAGTTTTGTATGATTTATAAATAAATAATCGTTTTTAATTAGTTTTAAAATATCAGCGGGAAAATGTTGAGCAAATGTTCACTGTGAAATAATTGTGCTATGATTAAATGGTCACTAAAACTAAAACGGTGATTAATTTCCGACACAATTATATCGCATACTTCTAGAGCAATACGACTATTTAAAGTTTTTGAAACGTTCAAATTTAAAAAATGTCAAATAAATATGCCGGTACGGCAAAAGCAAAGCATTAAATTTATCATCGGACCGCACCGTTTGTTTACAAAATGAAAACTAATGAAACAGCTGATATTGCTAACCTAATCACTTACGAGAAATGCTCACGCGGCGCCTTGTTTGATTTTCCATATCAGGCTTGTGACCATTTGATATGAAAATTTCGCCAATGTTGCCATTTAATTACATGGTGAATTTCCGTATGTATTATAGATAAAGACGAATGTATCAAAATTCGGCATGGGCATAGACGATTGTATCCCGTACTTGGCGTGTTTAGATGCACGTATTGTGAGTTGCCTGCTTCCCGGATTATATCGCTTTAATACGAGGGACGACTCTAAAGATACGTCCAGAGGAAAATAATAAATAAGTTTGCTGATGTGTGGACAATAATAGTTTCGATTTATAAATTAATAAAATGATTAATGTAGAATATTTTGGGAGGTCATTGACCAAATGACCTTATGGAGTAGCCGCCACTGGTCATACCACCTTTGGAATCACTTCTATTACAGTACTTGTATACTATGCGTTCTGTACCATCAGGATATTTCTTGTTGTACGGCAAACATAATCAGGTTCTCTATTCTCCTGTGCTCCCCAAGATGTAAACACTTCAAAACTCCTGCAAGAAATTATATTATTTTATAGTTATGTATGAAAATCACTCATATATTTTATTAAATCATCATGAAATGGAAAATAAGTCCAAGTTGTGCAAGTTCTATCTAGGACTCTGAGTGTGCAATGTGAGTTGGTCGTAACATGTGTAATTCCATGTTAATTTACAAGTTAATGTATTCTTCCTAAAAATAAAAAAAAGGAAACCCTAACCTAAAATCAAAATATAAGCCATAAATATACTCACTTTTCTAATTCCATACTTTCTTTGATAGTCTGAAATAATTAGAAATCGGATTTGATTTGTAAAATTTAACTGAGCGACAAACTTTTTTATTTCTAACTTTTTTCCCATACATGCTGCGAAGCAAATAGAGAAAAAATATTCAAAAAGTTTTTAAAATAAAAATCTTTTACTTCAGATGTATAGTTTTTTTCCTATGAATTTGACAAAACCGCGCATAGTGGTGCGAAACAGAGACAAAAAGCCGCTTTACCGATATAAATACGTTCAACCAGGTTTAATGTCCATATTATTATTAAGTATTTTAGTGACTATTTGAAATGATGATCTATGATATGTTTTAGTGGTCGAGAGATTTAGAAAATAAGCACAAAGTTACATGAAACGGAAAAATATATTGCTTTATATTTACACCTAGTAAAAAAAAACACCAAAATTGAGCTCTCCAGCTGACTTATACATTGGCGTATCGATTTTTATTTTATATTTCTTAAATGGTGTTTAAACGGTAACGTCACAAAAAATTACTAAAAATACACTAAGCGACAACACTTTTTATTTTTAACTTTTTTCACATACATGCGGCGAAGCAAATAAAGAAAACATATCCGAAAAGTTTTTTAAAGTAAAAATCTTTTATGAGATCTATAGTTTTTTTGATATATAATAAATTTAAAAACAAACAATTCGTTGGATAAGGTGCAGCGTGCGTGGGTTCGGTGGCGGCTTGTGGCTGAAAATATATTTCGATTGATTGATTTATTATGCAGACTAGTTTTTTTCGAAATTAGAAAAATAAAAATAAAATCAGTATTGTTTTTTATTATTTTAATAAAATACCTCGTTTTTAGTATTCAGCCTCTTCTTGATTTTCAGACACATCCGTCGTTTGTTCAATAATGCATTTTGAATTCATGCAGTTCTTATCTGAACAGTACAAGTTTAAATCTTGTCTTATAAATTCGGGCACTGGTTGTTAGTTCGAAAAGACTGGATTCCAATTTTCGTTTTCGAGGATCCAACCCCGTTACATTGAGGAACATTAGACCCCATCTAAGCTGTGTTGCTATTAAACCAAATTCTAGCTGATGCATGCACCTAAAATTGTATGATAAAAATTATAGAATTAAATTTTGTATAATATGATTTACTCATCTAAGAAAATGCTGATAAAAGGCCGCGTTAGTTGCTGGCAGTTCTGGTGATGGTTTATTGGTTTTTGTAGCCATACACAAGCGCAGTTCATCAAGTGTTGTTATATTCTTATCTTTATTTTTATATATCAACAACACGTATTTTATAGCCAGCTCCAATGCTTTATCCTTTGAGAGAAGGGGTAAAATTGCCAAATCTTTCAGCGAAAGAGGGTTCTTTTTTAAGATGTCAAAAGCAGTCTTCTTTCCAATTTTATAAAAAGCACTAGTAGTGTCACATCCGGTTAAGCAGTGAATTAACAAGAAACAGGAACAAAGTTCTTTACCTAAACTTTCAACAACCATATTTATTGAAACATATTGTCGTTTCGCATCATGTCCCAATACGATGAATAATTCACCTGCTTCTAAAGATGACGAAGGGCAATAAAAATTAATCAACAAAACTAACACATCTGTATCTATGGATTTTATCAAAATTCGTTGGCTATATTGGAATTCATATACAGTATGTAAAATCATTCGTGTATCAGCTACTTCTTGATTACTATATAAGTCCTTCAGATGATGCTAAGGATTGTTTTTCTTCATAAGATAACTTTTTCATTGTTTTCAAATCATCCAAAGCTTCACCGTCTAACAGATCTTTGAAGCTGTTCAAAGTCAGATGTTCGGTAACGAATATTAATAGCGATCTTTTATTGCGAACTGACTTCAACAGATAAATTTTATAAGTGTCACACACTATGGTGATACGCGATGCCTGACATTCTCGAGCAAAGTTCAAAATTTGTATCAAAAAAACTTTTCCAAAGTCAAACATTTCGTACTGTTTTTCATTCTGTTACGGTAATTTTAACAATTCCGTAACATCAGGTTGTTCCGAGTTCGCTTGTATTTATTTTTGGTTTGAAATAATAACTTTTCATCTTCAACCTATTTTGAATTACTGTCTGAACCGACCTGGTAGCAACAGTGTGGAAAATTCCGCATTAAATAGTACGAAAAAATTAATAAATAATGAATTTTTATGTTGCACATCGAGTTCATTTAAAACTAATTGTTGTCGCTTAAATATATCAGTCGATAATAATTATCTAGTTAATATAAAATGAAAATTAATATTATGGGTTAAATCTACACAAATACAGAAGTATATATGCAGATCATATTTCATGCTTAAAATCGATCGCTTCGTACGGTGGAAAAAGTTGAAATATTTGTGACGACTGCGTGTCAGTGTAATTTTTTTTCGAGATGTGATTCTGGTGGAAGGTAGGACTGGATTTGAAAATCTGTCTTGTACCGACGACCAGTTTCAGAGGTTTGAGAGAAGGTAGGCTTGACTTTTTCTTTATTTTTTGCGTAATCTGATCTTATTTCTAGTTTCTATGTCGTAAAGTCTGTAGGCAGAATAAAGCTGCTAAGCGTGCGAATCTCTGATATCTGCCTATTATCGTTTCACATACCACGTTGTCTTTTGCCGTGTGTATGTTGAATAAGCTCGTGAATATCTGATATCTGTCTACTATCATTTCACACATACCACGTTGTCTTTTGCCGTGGATATGTTTTTGTCAGTAGGGCATATGTGTGATAGTGGGTTTTTTGGAGCTTAATGCTCTTAGAGAAAAAAAGGACTTGATCCTACAAGAGCAGGGTTATTGAATTTCGGTTTTAGTTTAGCAGCAACCCAACTAAAGAATCGATCAAAGTGGCCTGTACGTTCAGATTATTTAGGTTATAGTTAGAGGAAGCATTTTTAGAAATTAGTAACCAAAACTGTCTATAGTGTCGGAAACTCAGTCTAATTTTCTCTGGTATCGTTATCGGATGTTATGAGTTATATGGGGAATCGGAGTTAAGCTTAGTTAGTTATTGTTCGGCCTATATTTATCGTCAGTCGTTATTTAAAGAGCACCTTCTCAAGCCCTTCTCAACCGTGGGCGGTACAAGATCATAATAATTGTTTGTTTTGTTTCTCTATTTCTGTTTAAATTTGTTGTTACCTTTATTTTTGAATTAAACTGATTTCTGAGTTAGAAAATAGCTTTCAGGCAATAATTGAATTGAATAATTGTCATTACCTTTATTTTGAATTGAATTAATTTTTGAGTTGAAAACTAGCTTGCTGATTGCATTTTGATTGTCTATTTAAATTTATCGATTTCACTTTTGTTCATACCTGATTACTGTAATTGTTTTGTTATTGAAATATTGTTCACAATCTTTCTCAGCTTAAACAGCTATTTATTTTATTTATTAATTTTAACCAGTTCATTGTTTAATTTAAAACCATAATTTTTGTCTACAGTCTAAACTAAGATTAAATTAATTTCTTCCTTCAGCATGTTTTGGCATTTTTCAGCATTGTTAATTGAGAAGAATTATTTCTAGCTATCTCTTACCAATCTCTATATTAAAAACCAAAGCCAAGACAAGCAACGCCCTCCGCCAAATTGAAACAGAGTTGATAACAATATTCTTGGTGAGCTCTTTAACTGCCTTGTATTGTTTTTTTTCATGCTACTGAGTCCACACGCACTCGGCCTACTAGGACAGCTTCCAGTGACGTCATAGGGCAGATCCTAGGCACTACAGCAATTTCCAGTAGCCCTCTCCAGGAAGCTCGGAGGAACCATAAGGTGATTAAAGTGCAGATATCGCCAAGAAAATTCAACAGAATTAACCCTTATTTTTGTTAGAAGGAAATAGAATAAAAATTGTTTATTTGAAATTTCTAATCTTTTATTTTGCGCTTTTAACCCCTACTGCACTCGAAAAAAAACTTTATAAGCATGCTCCTTACCCATACACCCTGAGCTGTCTTTCAGTTTATATTTTTAGTAAATTAAAGTAATAATTTTAAGAAAAGTGCATTAATAGTTTATCTTCACAAATTAGCAATTGCATTTTCTTGTAACAAATTCAATTTTATTGTAACAATTCATTGCCTGAATTGTAGCCATTCCATCTATTATTAAAGTCTGTGCTAGAGGAACTTTTAACGATGCATTAGATAGGTCTACAATTTTTTTTAACTAGATCCGATTTATTTGTTTTACGCATCGAACCGTCATCATGGAACATAGATAATGGAATTAGTGTTGATTCATGTGAGAGTACCTCACCTAAATTAATTTCTCGCAGTTGTGCAGCACCTAATATTCTTCTAAACATTAATTCCGATCCGATTAAAATATTTCCCTTTTTTTATCTTTTATATGACTGTCTTTAAATGTTTCTATTTTGTTTCTTTTTTGAGGTTTCCAAAATTCTGAAGGTTTACTTGTATATGTTAAGCCTGTTACCTTTTGTACGTCGTCTATAAAAGTGGTAAAGTTTCTCTCAACTTCTTCATTTACTTGCTTTCCAGAGCAAATATTCACCAATGTATTGGGAACTTCGTTTAGGTCAAAGGGGTTACACCACTCATTTTTAATGGCTTCGATAATTTTTAGAACATCTTTTTCATTTCTGAGCTGCATGGAAACACCTCCTTTCTCTATCGTTTTTGAAATTAAGATATGGCATCTGAAAATAGAATACATTATATATTTACTTTAATTCAGAAATGAGGAACACAATATATTAATACCTAAAAATTTCTCAGAATATTCTCCTAAAGTGTGCCTAGTTATTATCCATCGCAGAAGGGCTCTTAGATTTTGAGAAAATCCCAATATTCCTGAGCGGCTTTTATGGTCTTTATCCCTGTAAAGAGTATATCTACTAAAGCTATTTATTAAAAACGACAATAATAACCAGTGTAATTTATTTTAGCAATAAAATTACCTAACCTAAAAATACAATGGAATTTTAATCCGATTATTATGTATGAATAAAAAGTCCAATATAATATCGAAGAATACTAAAAAATTTAAACAAAGAAAACCGTTTATAATTATAGACTATAAACTTAAAAATCGTCATCATCACTTAGAAATTCTGAAGCCCTAGTCATCTGAGTCGTCGTCGAATGGGGCAATGATCATCGTCGCTACTTCGACCTCTAATACTTGTTCTTGATCCCACCAATTCCTTATTAATTTTTCTGTATGTTCCACCGATTTCTTCCAGTACTCCTGCGTAATATGATTCAACGAATGTTGCCAAACTATCTCTACTTGCGAGGATTTAAGACCATCACCTACATGTTTTTCATAAAAAGAATTTGCCCCAGCTCATTCTATCGCATTAAACTGGCAATGATATGGCGGCAGTCGTAGAAACTCATGGCCATATTCACGCAATATTTCATCTAGAGCGTATATTTTGGGTGATTTGAGAGACTATGCCACTGATAGGAGTTCAGATTTTATCATATTTGGTAAAGGGTTTTGGTTGTGTTTTTCAAATATCACTTTTTCCCCAAGATGAACTAGGTTGTATATTTAAAAGTCTTGAATGATATGATGCATTGTCTAATACAATTAAAGACGGCTCATCTAAATTTGGGATTAATTGAGCTTTTAGCCATTTTTCAAACATTTCGCGATTCAAATTGTCATAATAGTCAGAACTTTTTGATGTGGAAGAAAAAATTTAACTTGCACCTGGGACGTATTCTGTTACAGAACCGGCATGTAAAATAATGAACCGCTTTCCCGTGCCACATCCCTTTTTTTCTTTTCACGCTTTTCACAGAATCATCTTGACTCTCTATCAGTGGCTGCTCACATAAAAATCTCCGGTTACAGTGTTTTTTATAGCGAAAACCCAACTTTCTTATTAATTTTGATAACGATTCATGCCCGATTTACAAAACACCTCGCATTTTTAAATTTTCTTTTAAAACTGGAAGAGTTACATTGGTTTTTGATCTGTATAAATCATAAATCACATTCCGAACTCCCATTTTAACACTTTCGCGAAAATCTTCAGTCTTTGGCTTCCTTCGTTTACATTTTTTTAGTTTTCTTCGGTATTATATTATGCTTTCTTGCATGCACAATTGTCTGCACAGTCCTTAAACTAATTCCCAGTGCTTTTGCTACGGTTTCCTGCATATTGGCGCATTTTAAATTTTTCATTCATTCTTGAAATAGTTTAACAAATTAAGCACCATTTTTTTGCTTGGGGATGCCAAAAAGCAGAAACATGCTTTTTATCGTTCATATTGTCACTTTAAATTAACTGTCAAAGTCACAAAACTGACATCTTTAAATCAAGACGAAGGTGGCAGGTACAAACTTTTGTGAATCGCTGAAAATTAAATACATATTCTTTTCTTTCATGTCAAAATTGCATAAGTCTGTCATATTTGTCTTACGGATTTTATTTGGATAGGATGATAAACGCAATAAAAGAAAAGAAAAATTGAAAGTATGTCTTTGTTAAATCGTAAGGCCCGCATGATAAGACCGGATCTGACTTTATCAGTGCAACTTACTCAGTTTTTTCGGATAATTTCTTTTTAAAATTGGGGTTTCTGTGGCAGAAAAACGAGATATTAATTTGCTTATAAATAAATTATAATAAAATAGCCGTGCAAAGTTTTACTGACTAACCACATAGAGATTATAATAAAAGAAAACAAATAACAATATCAAATCAAATAACATTTATTTGTCAAAATGAATAAAATATACACTTATGGAGTTACAGCTAACAGATATTCTGATAAAATGGACAGTCTCCCGATTACGAAACCGATTTCATGAGAGTCCAGTAGCAACTCATCATGTGAGACTGCCCAGTAGCCTAAAAAATATTGTCATGTAGATAATCGTTACATTAAACATTGGTGATTAAAAATAACAGTAGTACCTACATACTCTTAACATCCTAAAAACGTAAAAACCGAGCTAAAAAGAAAACGCGAAAATGGCAATGGCAACAGAGGAGCGGCGAAGGAAACGCAGTGAAAGAAAAATAAAACAAACCCAACCAACTAGAGAGCAAATGGACCGCGTGCACTCCGACCAAAGTCACGTGTCCGAAAAAAAAAAGGAATTTAAATTAAAAAACAATAATAAAGATATATCTATCACAGCTGTTGTTGTTGAAGCAGTTTGGCTTTAATAAATTTTAAAATTTTTATTGGATTCTATTTCTTGCTTCAAGTGATAAATCTTTCCACATTTGTACAGCCACGAAAGAAAATGATCGCTGAAAAGAGGCAGTTGTAGGGGTATAGCAAAAGGTTTATTATATCTAGTGTTATGCGGATGATTAATAGGCAAGAAAATACAACTTACATATCTTATAAATAAAGTTATACATATGCAGTTTTCTACGGTGTTTCATATTTATATGGCGTTATGTGATGTCGATAGGAAATATTATATGAAAATCTCATGCAACTGTTTTGAACATTTTGTGATAAGCCACAATAATGTAATTTAGCCGATAACACATCGTGATTGAGGGTATCAAAAGCTTTGCTAAAGTCAAGCAGGGCCAAGCAGGTACAGTTTTTTCCTCCTCACTCAAACCAACGTCATTCAAAATAGAAACTAAACAAAGCTTGTGCTAAAGTCTTCACGAACAACTGATTGACATTCCGGAATAATTGTATTGTTATTCAAAAATATTAAAAGCTGTCTAAAGGCTAAATTCCAGAGTTTGTTCATTTACTTTATTATTTTTATAAAAATTCAACAAGTTCAACAGTCCGGTATATTATGAGTACTCTGAAAGAAATCATGGGTATTTGAGGCATTGCCTAACTTTTATTACTTGTTACACTTGCGTGCATAGAAATCGGCCCACTGTAATTTTTTGACTTTCACTATATTTTTTTTTAAATTATTCATCAGATCAAAAAAAGAAATATGCTGTTTGAAAGACAATTTAATATGCTTTAATGTGAGTATAAATTTATGAAAACTTGTTTCGACTTCCTATGTTTAACATAGTGAAATTAATGCATTAAGCAAATTAAGCTTTTTTATTATTAACATAAATAAGGTTATTGACAATTTAAAACTTAACACTTAATTTTTTAATAATGGGTATGACCTCCTCTTGTCCTAATAACATTTCTCATACG
>JAEQML010062897.1:0-23771 GCA_016904865.1 Pissodes strobi | reverse complement strand
TGTGTACTATATATTTTTTATTGACGTGTATAAACATATTTTCTACAAGCATGAAACAAATTTCATTTCACTTAGGACGGAATAATACTATAAATAATTACTTATTTATTTATTTATTCACGAGTATCAACAGCAAAATGCCAATTACAGATATCACACTAAGATTAGAAGGAATAACAATTAATTAGTCAATATACAAACTAACACTCAGGTCTGCGTCTGGGAGTCGTACAGTCTTTCTTCCATGAGTTTTGTAAAATCCTTCAGATTAATTATGGCTAAGTCCAAGTCACTAGCAAACTCATTAAACTAACTACACATTTTATAGATAGGCGAACTTTTATAAACATTTGTTCTAGGAAAACCTAGGTAAAAGAATTTCCTTTGTCTTGTATTTCCAACATTGATGTAAAATGGAAGCATTGACAGAACTTCAGGCGAATTAACTTTGTTTACTACGTTGTAACTTTGTTTGTCAAAATTTTATAGAGGTACACCAGACAATTTTTAATACTGCGGTTTTTCTCTAAAGATAATCTCTTAAATCCCTGCAACAGCATATTATGGTCATATCCCTGCTTGGGATAATATCCAAATTTCTTTAAAAATATATGTTTAACGAATTTACGATGTACTCGTTCTACAGTCTTAATCCAAACTTCAAAATAGGGAGACCATACTAAGCCTGCATACACCAACCCTGGTAACATCAGACTATCAAACAGCCTCAAACAACACTCAACATTAAAATTTTTGGTGGTCCTGATGATGAATCCCATTGTTTTATGTGCCTCATTACCACATTCCTTATATGATCTGTATAAGCTAAACTTGAGTCAACTAAACACCCAAGTCTTTCTCATTTTTAGAACCTGTTACCACTAAACCATTAATATTATAAGTAAATTCAATTTTATTTTTATTAAGAGTAAAAGACATTAGCAGAACATTTTTTATTATTAAACTTAAATGCGTTTTCGCTACACCAATTTACATTATTTAAGTCGGTCTGCAAACAAACACAATCTTCCAAAGAAGATATTTCCATATACATTTTAAAGTCATCTGCAAAGAGTAATGATTCTAGTTTACCTGTGACAGAACACATGACATTAATTGCAATGAGAAATAACATGGGTCCCAGGTTGGAACCTTGAGTAACACCGGAGGTACTTAAATAAATATCAGACCTTAATTTCAACATATTGATACTGATACCTATTTGTCAGATAAGAGCTAGTTAATTTGATTAAATTATTGGTAACATTGTTCTGATGGAGAGATTATATAACTATTATATGACTATGTTTTACCTTATCAAATTATATTATAACAACACTCCATCACCTACAGTAGCTAAAGATCCGTGGCATCTTGTACACTTAAATCAGTAAATGAGAGAAACTCGTAAGGAATAAATAAACACCCACAGAAAACTACCATATATCTTAACCTTTTTGTAAAGCAATTGCGTACTTACTCAATAAGAAACTGATCATTTTCTTCTTTAATCCAAGATGCATTGAGTTTATCAAATGCACAATTCTCTTGTTTAACTGTACCGGACCTATCCATGATTAACTCTGGTATAGGATTACCCATGTTATTGGCCAAATTGCTAGACATAATATTTAAATTGTTAGATGATTCCACAGGAGAAAATATCCAATTCCCCTTATTCCTTATTCGCTACGAACATATAAGCTAGTTATACATAGGTCAAGAAATGTATGAATTTCTTCTTCATTGGGTTCTTCAAGCAATTAATTTGGATTTGGGGGTTTCCTACAAAACATCTGAATTTTACCAATTTTTAATACTTAGCCTTCCAAGATCAAAAAGCAATAGCATTGCCCTGTAGATCTCATTGACGTTATAAAAAATATTATAACGTCAATGGTAGATCTAGGTTCTAGTTGACATTATTTGCTAGTTGAGTTCATAAACGATCCTAAATCTTTAAGATATTTTGAAGTTGAGCACATATCACCTATCACTTCCCCTTTACCTCCTACTTACTAGTGATTTTAATTTCAGCGATAATTATTGCAAATAATGAAAAATTGGGCAAATATTTGAATTCCTGAGATAAATTATCAATACTTCACTTACCTATATTGATTCTTTCAAGTTAAGCTTTCTATAAGCTAGTTATATAGGGCCAACTTCTTGGCCTTGGCCAAGAAATGTGCCAGTTTCTACGCCATTGGGTTTTTCTGGCAATTAATTTGGAGGGTTAATGGTATTCTCCTTTCAAGCTGCACAGTTCACTCCACTATCCACTATTTTATATAGACATTATTTATCTATGGACATAAATAAAAAAACAACAACAAATATCCTAACCTAACCTAACCCCACCCAGGGTTGCCAGGTCGCCAAATGAGTTTGTACCTCAAATAGTAGGAAAATGTACCACATTCAATGAAATTGTTACATGAAGGAAAATTTTTAACATCCGTAATGCAAAAAAAAAGATGTGAATTAAACAGTCATTATTTATTAGCTTAAATAAAAAGAGATACAAAAGCAAACAAAAGTCTTACACTTTGACAAGGGAAGGGAGTGGACAGATAATCTCGCTTTACGTCTGCGCGCAGTACGTGTGATCAAAAATCGAACGAACGCCATTAATAGGAGCCAGACATTCAAAGCGGCACCTCCGTGTATTTTGGTGATTTTTGTTGTGAAAAACTCTCAAAATACTTCAATTTGTCCATAACAATATAGTGTTTTGTTGTTCTTATGGCTGTAAAAGTCGCAATGACCGAAAGGAGCCTGGAATAATTTTCACAGGTAACTATATTCTACACCTAGTTCTTGCTGACGCTAATATTTATTATTTATTTTCTTTGTGTGAGCTGAGATATCGATTATTTCAAAATATGATTACGACTATACTTCAGGCTGCCTTTCTTTGTAATTTTATATTAGCCTTGTTAACATTTTCAGTCATGAGTGCTAATAAGAATCACATAATTACCCTTGAAAATGGCCTGTCGCGCAGTGGCGTACATTGTTTTGATCTTTTAAGGAAATATATTTGCTATATTTCAATCATTGCATTTTGTGATTTAAGCCAGTAATAGAAGTATTATGGAGTATAAAATAACAAATATAATTTAGTGACTAGAATGTACCTAATAAGGCATCTACTTGCTGGGATTATAATAAAATATTCATGAAACGCCACTGCTCAAGAATGCGTGAAGCCTTTGACGGCGCTTGACGCTTGTCAAATCGTGGAGTCAAACCGTAACAGAATAGCTGCCGGTTTTACCCGTCCACTCCCTTCCCTTGTCAAAGATCTAACATTACGGCAGAAAATCACAGCACTCGTAGTCGTAGCAGGTTGCAGGACTTCAACAAACTTCAAGAGCGTCTCGCGACAGTGGATTTAAAGATCCTTTACAGGCGCAGCCGAGTATGTCAAAATCGGCCTCTCCTATTGGTCGATCCGCATGGCCCTCCGCTCGCTACGGGGGCTCAAGAAAAGGAAACTAACCAGGTGCTAACCCAAGACATACCCACAATCAAGAAAAAAATTGTTTAAAAACATAATCTTAAAAAATAATAAAAGAAGCAACGGGGATCGAACCCGTCCCGTCCAGGTGGGGTCCAATTACCTAAACCTCTAGACCACGAGAGCGCTTGCGACAAATTAATTGCATCACGAAGACATATTATAATACGAGATGGATCGACCAATAGGAGAGGCCGATTTTTATATAGTCGTCTACGCCTGTAAAGGATCTTAAAATCCCGCGACAGTGATTGTTTTGGCTGCCATCAAGGTTAAAGCGTCTCCAGCGCCATCTGGTGTAGATAGCGTTGACTCGAGCGATTCCATTTGATGTATTCTCGATGGTTCAAACCCCGTCGCTTTCCAAATACCTGTGACGAGTATTTTTTTAAGACGACGTTGCGTTGGCACTGTCGCTGTAGTCACCACTCTGCTACGGCTATGCGGCAAATATCGGTAGCAGCGGGTCGGAACGAGGCGGACTCTGAATGTTTTTCGGAACAATTTATTTTATTTTATCTAGTCATACTATGAGTCATACGTATACGATGATACTTACCTACAATGACTGTTTTTGTAAAAGACCATATTTTGGTTCGTGTTACCTATTAGTTTTATATTTTTAAAGAAAATCTATGTTTGTTATGGTTTTTGGAACAATTTATTTTGTTTTGTCAAGTTGTACCTATACACAATGTTAGATTTTATTTATTTATTTATCTTGTAGTTTCTTGTTTTGGTCTGGTTCTAGTGTTGATTTTGTGATAATTTTTTCAGTTTCTAAAGTATTTTATATTATTATATTACGTATTTATAAAGCCGAGAACTCAAATATGAGTTAATAGAGTGTTGTATGTGAAAATACCTAATATTTAATAAAAGAATCGTTTAAATAAAAAATAATAAACAGGATACCTAAAGGAGACCGCCATACGCAAAAGACAAATAATAATAGGTGCATTTTCATACGATCGTGAGAATTTGTAGGTGATTTCCGCCTTCGAGTGCTCGAGCTGTTCCCAGGTCCGCGCGAACCGAGTCGTCATTCGTCTGCTGGTGGACTCTAATACTCGTAGCAGTGACTTTTGATATTTTGTCACAGGTACGTGGAACAGGTACTAAATACCTATTCCCAAGTAGCAGGTCCGGTGACATTGTAACATCTCTACTGGCGACACTAAATTTTGTAAGATTTCATAACGATAAGTTTTACTTTTTTTGTATCATCTCGAACTTCGAGAAGCTATAAAAACCTAAAATCGATTCCTGCAGGGGTACCAGCGGGACACTGATTGACCGCGATATGTTAATTACGTTAAAAAAAAGTTTAATTCTTGAAAATAATAAAAGATGAAACTTGTATCATTTTTTAAATAACATTTAAACTAAAACAAAACATGAAACAACCTCCTGCCACTTTTTCGGTAGACCTATATACTCCTGCCATAATTTTATTCATGTAAAAAAAAATCAATTGATATGAATCATAAAAGTAATTTTTTTTTCAGTATTTCATCAATAATTATAACATAACTAAAAAACATATCCTGCCAGTCATTTGATGGAATCTGGCTTCGGCAGGAGCTAGTAAATATTAGGATCTTGACATAATTACAGAAAAGAGTTAATTTCGACGCGTCAGATCTTTTTTATTTATTTGTGCACAAAACATATGTAATATTAAAAAAATTATGGACATATATCTTCGTCAATATATTCATAAACGCTTTCCACAAAAGTGGATATATCTTCGGTTTCAGACTCTCACTATCGCTGGAATCACTGTCACGTTGCATATGCTCAATTTTATCACCGTCATCTTGTTCTTTACTGATCGTATCAGATTCTGTAAAATAATTTGAATATTAGTGGCATTGTTTTATCTATTATTAATAACACTGTAGAGAAAATATTATTATTACCTGCGTCGTCAGTTTCAGCAATTTCATCAATAATTATGTCGCTGATTGATTGGTAACTGGTCACCCTCAAACCATAAGAACTCAAGTTTATTCTCAGCTTCTTTCCATCCACAATCTGTAGGAGATAGCAACGTTAGGTGTTGGAAGTGTGCATTATACCACACAGTGAAAATGTAGGTAGCTCTCAGAATTTGTTGTGCAACTTCGCTTTACACGGGGGTAATACGGATCCATCAAAACCTGTCGACTGTAGTTTGAGCTGTTCCTGGGTGTCGCTGAATTTATACATTTTCATGAACGTAGCTAAGCGTACTTCATTCACGTTGTTCATTGTCTTAAAGCCGTACAGGTCACACACAAATGAATTTCTCCAGAGTATGAAAAATGTAATTTTTATCAATATCAGGATACTTGTGCATAGTGGAAAATGTCTTAATAAACTGTGGGGAGTTTTCGAGAATTATGAAAGGTCGCTTCTGGTCTTTCTTAAAATACGCTGGATTGAATTCGCATCCTGTGAATGCGTGAAATGCTGGAAGTGCGCGACTTAAATCTGGACCCAATAATTCATATAACTTGCTGACATTTATGTACCTCTCATTATTTCCAACACCTACTTTTAACCAGATTATTACATTTTCATTGAGGACTTTCATGTTGCCGAGTGCAATGATCAAAATATCTGTGTCGGAACATCTTATAACAACATTGGAATCTTGTTCAACTTTGCAAGCATGGAATATTACTTTCGTGTCCGATTCTTCATGTGCATGGGTACTCATGGTAAATTCGCTTCCTCAGTTCTCAAAACAGTACCATTCACTTCCTCGTACTTGTAACATGTTTCATAATTAACAAATATTGTCTCATTTTTTATGAATGGTGTCATTGCACTCATTGCAGGATTCCTCCAATCTTCTAAAATAAATTTCACCAAGGCTTCTTTAAAGTTGATGTTCTTCAGTACTGTGGAAAAGTCTGCAGGTCGTGTTTGTTCTCCACCGGTAATTTGATACCGTTCATTCCTACTCGTTCCACGTAGAGTATGCTCATTATCTTTAATCTAAGGAGAGAAATAATGATCGAATGTAATTATTATGATAGTACGTGCTTTACTTCCCGTGAACATTTGCAAAATTTTTTTGGAAATATTTCCAAAGAACACCGGAATCTCTTTCATAAGATGGAACATGAAAAACTCATCAAAAATGTTGACGTCTACATGTAATGATGGCTCTGCGTCTATTTTATTTTCGAGCAGTTTTAAGAGAGCAGATTTATCTGTTTTACACATTGTCGGATGCGACGTAAATTTTAATTCGAATTCTCACAACACTAGTAGAGGTCGCGGTATTTTTTTTTTTTTTTTTTTTTTATGGCAATGGCACACACACTAAAGGGAGACCCTATGGCGCTCGACGAGCGGCGTGTGTGCGAAGATGTTGATTGACACGGCTCTTGAATATTTGTAAGTTGTAATTAGTGGGAAACAGATGTCCTGGGAGTGAGTTCCACAGTGATGCAGTGCGCCAGACAAAGGAGTTCTTGTAAAGCGATGTTCTAGGTGTTTCCAGTTGTACGACGAACTGGTGCGCTCTTGCCGTCTGTCGTGACTGTCTGACAGGAGCTGCCAGGGGCGGGATGAGGCGGACCAAATCCTGGGAACATCTGCCGTGAAAGTATCTGTAATACAGAGATATCTCGGCTACATGTCTGCGTCTGCGATGTTCCAGACTATCTAGATTCCGGGTCAACTCCGGGTCGCCGACGAGACGCACAGCCCTCTTCTGAATGGAATCCAGCAGCTTTAGGGTGTGCTTTGGTGCGGCACCCCAGATGTGAGCAATATTCTAAGCACGGTCTTATTTGCGCTTTGTAGAGCAAGAGCAACTGCTGCGGTGTATAGAGTTTTTTGTTGCGAAATAGCGCACCAAGCTTCTGGGAGGCTGATTTTGCGATATTAGCAACATGGTCATGCCATGACATATTGCTGTTGACCGAGACACCCAGCAGCCCGATTGACGAGGATGAAGGAATGGTCGATCTTGCCATAATGATGTCAGGGCCCGCTGTATTGGCCCTCTTAGTAAACGTTGCTGCTTGGGTCGTTGCTGCATTGAACTGGACCAAATTTCGGTCGCCCCAAGTTTGAACTTTCTCCAGGTCTTGATTAATTGCCGTAATCTGCTCCTGTCTGTGGTGATGAGTCTCAGTCGCTGGTAAGGGTTGTTCTGATCTAAAATGGGAGACAAGGGTACTGTCATCTGCAAAACTGTAAACAGGATTATTTGTTTCGGTCAGCAGGTCATTAATATAGATGAGGAACAGAGTTGGTGATAGTATTGCGCCCTGAGGCACGCCCGCGTTGATGGTGAATGTGTCCGAGATGTGTCCATCGACTGCAACGTGCAGAGATCGGCTCTTAAGGAAACTGGCAAGCCAGCTGCAGAGAGAGGCTGGCAGTCCGAAGGACGGTAGTTTGTTGAGCAGTCCGTCATGCCAAACTCTGTCGAATGCCTTTGAAATATCCAACGCAATCGCTCGAGACTCTCCGTAGTTCTCAATTGCCCTACTCCATATATGAGTGACATAGGCCAATATATCTCCTGTCGATCTCTCTTTGCGAAAGCCGTATTGATTATCACTGATTATTTTGTTGTTCTCGAGGTACTTGAGTAGTTGCTGATTGACTACACGTTCCATGACTTTGGAGATTATTGGAAGCAAGGCAATTGGACAATAGTTTGAGGGCGTGGTTTTCTTGCCTTTTTTTGGAACAGGTTGCACTCGAGCGACTTTCCAAGAAGATGGGTAAATCCCTTTTCCGTAAGACAGAGAAAAAAGCCTAGAAAAAACGGGTGTTAGTTCGTTGGCGCAGTTCTATTAACACGATGGCAGGTATTCCGTCCGGTCCTGATGCCTTTTGCGTATCTAGATTTTTAAGGATTTTACGAATATCACGGTGATGAAATTTGACTTCTGCCATGGTAGTGTTGATGTTCGATATGGTGGGGAGAGTCTTGCCTTGGGGGACGTCTAAGGTAGAGTGCGAAGAAAACATTTTGGCGAGCATGTTTGCCTTTTCCTTGGCTGTAGTCGCCGTGATGCCACGTTCGTCTGTCAAAGGTGGGAGAGACGTTTTTGTAAAGTTGTTACTTACTGCCTTTGCTACCGACCAGAAATTCCTGGAGCCACTGGGGCATTGCAAAAGTTTATTCCTGATCCTTTGATTGTGTTTGTCCTTAGTTTCGTCGATAACACGCTTGCATTCGTTTCTCGCTTCGACAAAATAATTGCGATTTTCAGCGGTCTGATTTTGCTGCCAGTTCTTGTAGGCTTGCTGTTTCCTACCCACAGCTCTTTCGCATCTTCTGTCGAACCAGGGCTTTCCTTTTGATGGTAACTTGATGGAATTTGGGATGTATGCTTCCATTCCTGAGGACATTACTTGCGTGATCTTTTCGCAGCAGACTGACGGGTCGTCAGCGCCAAAGCAGACGTCGAACCAAGGAAAATCTAGGTAGAACTCCCTTAGATCATCCCAGTTTGCAGAATTGTAATGCCAGATTTTGCGAGGCAATGGTGGATCCTTCTGTATGAGTGGCAATTCGCAAACCGTTGTAATAAGTTTGTGGTCGGAAGTACCTAATTGCGGACCAACTGTAACTGTGTACTGGTCAGGATTGGTGGTTAGAAAAAGATCCAGGAGGGCGGCGAATTCGCCCCTCTCTGAGATTCGAGTTGGTTCGTCTACAATTTGAGTAAGCCCGCAGCTGATGGCGAATGCTTCAGCCTCTCTACCTTCGTTGTCGGTCTTGTTGTGATGTTTGAGCCAGTTGGTGTTGTGGGCATTGAAGTCTCCCAGAACGATTATTTCTGAACTGGGATGATCAACCTGTATTGAGTCAAAAGTGGTAGCTAGTGTTGAAAAAAAGCTTTGGTAGGCTCTATCGCTCGGAGGGCGATAGAGACAACATATAAACTTGGTTAATCTCTTGGCGGTGAACTTGAGCCACATGACGTCAAAGTTGTTCGGTTCGAGTGTCTCCTCTCGGTGACATGAAAGGTCGCTTCGGACAAAAAGGCATATTCCGAACTTATGTCTAAATCGGGTATGTAAGTCGTAACCAGGATAGGGGTAGTTCACTGTTGTTGTTGTAGAACATACTTGTGTTTCTGTAAGGGCTAGTATGTGTGGTCTATTTGCTTGTAGATGTTGGTGTACCGAATTTATGTTTGTATTTAGGCCTCTTATGTTACAGAAATCAATTCTAAATTGGTTCGGTATCTTTGCTGTCTGTGAAATGCGGAATGAAGGGCTCCCAGGGCCACCAGCGCCCGGAGATCCGAATGGCCGGGGAGTTTACCTCCGGAATATTTTGATCCTGGAAGCACCATCATATCCATGTTATTATATTCCTACTGTGGAACCCGGAACCACCAGCGCGGAAACGGAACGTGATTCGGGAAAACCACTTAGCGCTTCCCAGTTCCGGTGGGGTGGTCTTTCACCGGACGATGCGAATAGGCGTATGCATCTACCACCTAGGGCCGCTTCCACTGGATGCATCAGCCTCAGACTCTTTCCTTTGGTGGTCCCTAGTCTGACAGGGGTAAAAATAGGGTTTGTTGGGTCACTCCCCAGTGATCAGCTCCAGACTTTGTACTTTGGTGTTCTCCAGCCTGGAGGCGGACGATGGGATTTGATGGGCCACATCCCGTGGCAACTCAGAATGGCGAGGGCGTCACTTCCCGTAATCAAACTGCTCTCACCAGTTTGACGTTCCTGCCAGCTAATGTAATGCAGCTCCTCTTGTCACAAACTGTCATTGATCAGCCCCAGACTTTGTACTTCGGTGTTCTCCAGCCTGGGGGAGGACGATGGGATTTGATGGGCCACGTCCCGTGGCAACTCGGAATGGCGGGGGCGTCACTCCCCGTAATCAAACTGCTCTCACCAGTTTGACGTCCCTGCCAGCAAATACAATGCAGCCCCTCTTGTCACAAACTGTCATTGATCAGCTCCAGACTTTGTACTTCGGTGTTCTCCAGCCTGGGGGAGGACGATGGGATTTGATGGGCCACGTCCCGTGGCAACTCGGAATGGCGGGGGCGTCACTCCCCGTAATCAAACTGCTCTCACCAGTTTGACGTTCCTGCCAGCTAATACAATGCAGCTCCTCTTGTCACAAACTGTCATTGTCATTTAGTGTTATCAGCTGTTGGCATATGAGTTTTTTGGTATACTTAGGCTTTTTTCTGCCGGTGTCAATTTTTTTAATTTTTGCCTTTATTTGGTCTTTGTTTCGTGATGCTGAGAGTCCGTGTCCGCTTCTCAGGTGACCTATGGCTTTGTTTAGAACGGGGATGAGGTATTTTGGTTCTTTATTTGAAATAGTACGGAGTGGCTCTATTAAGAAGCTACATGGTTTGCATTTATCCATATAACTCTGCATTCTCCTGTAGATTTTACGTCGAGTTTTCAACTTCACCCGAGGGTGCCTGCGAAGAACTTGAACTTGACGCAACAGAAGTATTACAATCGTCGGAATCCATAATTTTTTAAGGTGAAATGTCGGGGATCCGTCCCTGAAAACAACAAAATTAAACACAAGTCCGCTAGTTTTTACTAATCTGTAGCCAGCCAGAGAAGCAAACTAAAAGCATTCGATAAATAAATACCCGGAGAAAGTAGTAAAAAACGCGTTTGGATTCCTAAATCTGAGGCAAGAATCTAAAATCGAAAAAGCGTCTGTAGACCCGATATAATGTTCGATAACGACTCTAACTCCATCTAGTGTAGGTAGGGTTGACTCGAGCGATTGCATTCGCGCTATGTCTTCGTGATGTAATCGATTTACAGCCAATTGTTTACAGCATGAGCACGAGAGGTCTAGATGGTTAGGTCTTAACTCGGCAGTGGCACTAGTGGCAGTTATCGGCGGCGGCGGCTCGGGTTCGAACCCCGTTGCTTTTTTATATCAGTCGATAAAGGGACGTCATTCTCTCTAAAAATATTGGAAGTTTCGGTTGTTGAGACTGAAATTCTAAATTTACCTTTGTTACTAGCTCAAGAACGTAACTCAAAAATAATAGATACATCTTATAAATATTACTTTTTAAAGCACCTAGTACTGATTTGGCTGTTGTGCGATTGTCTTCTGTTGCGGCCCTAGTAAAAAACAAAGTCAATGAATTCCAGTGGTCTAGTATTCTAACTTCTAACAACCACAGCCCAAAACAATTAATTTTAATGTAAAAAAATATGTTTTATTATAACGAAAAACTTACTCTCAATGATAACCATCTGGTTTGGCTCGGGTATAGCATTTTTGCAGGATTTTCATTGGCAAAAACCTGGCATTCCTCTAATTCCTCCTGTCTCTTGCTGCTATGACTAAAATAAGA
The DNA here is from genome assembly GCA_016904865.1 of Pissodes strobi. NCBI lineage: Eukaryota > Metazoa > Arthropoda > Insecta > Coleoptera > Curculionidae > Pissodes > Pissodes strobi. The sequence continues at coordinate 11,918 of JAEQML010062897.1, read as the reverse complement.
ATAAATGTCCCTAGTGAATTGCTCCACACTGTTTGGTAGTTTTTCGGCAGCAGCTGATGCGCATAGGTGCAAAGAGTGCGATGCACAACGTTGGACATATATATGTGGAACAACATCCTTCAATTTAGATTGAACACCATTAAGATATCCCATCATAGTGCTTGCATTATCAGCTGCAATGCCTATAAGATTTTGATAGGGAATCAAGTTATGATAAAAAGACATTTTTTATTGCATCAAATATTCCTTGGGCGGATGAATCTCTTACTTCAATTAACTCGAGAATTTTATCTTGGACTGCACCATTTTTCCAATATCGTACAAGAAGAATCAATGATTTTTTGTAGATATATCAGTTGTTTCGTCAATTATTATTGAATACATATTATTTTTCAAATCTTTGATAATTTCTTGCTGAAAATAGGGTGCAATTACTCCAACAACCAGTTGAGTAGCTTTCTTTCTTTTCATTGTTATTCCTTGTGCAATGTGTGAGTCCGGAAAAATGTTTTGTAAAAAGACTGGTAATGAATCAGACAAAATGAATGCTAGATTATGCTCACACAAGTATGTACTTATTCCTAATGCTGCTTATTTAATTAAATTTTGTTCTTTTTGCTTTGCTGGATCAACTAAAATTGAGGAAATTTGTGGAGTCATTTTTGCTGATTTAATGTTCTTTTTGTGAAGAGTGGTTTCCTCATGCCTTTTAAGATGAAAGTTTTATCCCGCAATTTTTAAATTGCAGACCTTGCAAAACATATGGGTTTATCTTTATCCAACCAAATAAATAGATGTCTTAATTTGCTTAAGTTTCTTCGTATAGGTCTTTTCGCAGTAATGGCAGATGTGCTAGCTACATGATTTGTATCCTCTTCCAATTCTAACATTTCTTCATCACTATTTACATAGCTAGTTGATGGGGAATTTAAAATCAGTGTTGGTAGTTAAACTTTCATTTTCATCTGGATTGATATCATTATGACGACTATCCTCTTTATTGGTATTATTAACCCATCTACAATTTATAAAATTTACTTAATGGCCATTTTATTTCCAATTTTATATTTATTTTAGTCCACAAATACAAACAAAAATCAAATTTAAAATAAGTTAATCAATGGGTATCTAGGTGTGTATGTATTTTAAATATATTAAAAATATTACGCAAAAAAATAAACCGTGACAATCCTGTAATTGACCGTATATTTTAATTGCTGTAAAATACTAAAGGTACTTACTTTGTCGTACATGTATCTATTTTAATATTACCGATTACAGAAAGCACAAATTTTAATATTCTCTTAATGATCAAAAGTAATCAAATTCAAAACAAACGCTTCGGGATTTACCGATCTCACAATTCACGGCATTCAAGGGCGGGGGCCGAACCAAATATAATAAAATTCCCCGATCTCCGCAGCTCGCGGCAGTGTTGCCAGACACGACGAAATATGCAAGACGGGCAGCGAGCTTAGCGGAATTCTGCTAACCCCTAGATTTAACTGATTTCAATGGAATTTATCGACTTGTCGAACAAAAACTTATCCCGCGGCTTGAAACAGAAAAAGGAACTATACTAATTTATCTTTCTGTTAATTTTTTAGGGTCTGGCGCGGGATTAAGCATCCGCATTCATATTGACGCAATAAAACAGCTTCATAAAGAAAACTAAATTAATAAGTATAGGCGCTACTCTTTGCTGCCTTGTTTCTCAGTGTCAGCATGAGAAGACACCTTTAGGTGCTGTAAACATTGCTTCAGTATGTCGCGTTGTAAATATTAATCAGGCGAAATCTACGGAATATGATCAGCGCCTCTAGCGGGAGATTTTTCCCCACTGGCAACACTGGCTCGTACCTTAATGTACAAGAGTCTAGCGACCCGACCAAATTTTCGATACCAAAGGCCACCTATACTACATAGGTGGCCTTGCGTGGAATGTATTCACAAAGAAGGGGGATTCTTTGTGAATGTATTCGCGGAAACACATGCAAGCTGTATATCCACTATAACACGGCTTTTGTTAAATATATCCTGGTTTTTAGTTAAATCAAGCAAAATATTTCGTAAAAAGTGCATCCAAAGTACGGACACGTATTACAATAAGTAATATCACTTTTCGCATAGCCCTGCGCTCGCTGCGCTCGCTACGGGGGCTCAAGAAAAGAAAAGTAACCAGGTGCTAGCCCAAACTAACCCAAGACATACCCAAAATCAAGAAAAAAACTGTTTAGAAACTTAACCTTAAAAAAATTATTAAAAAAAATTATTAAAAAAAAAACATCTTAGGCACAGTCCCTTTAACTAAAATTAATATAAGTAATCCTGATAACTATTTGGATATTAATAATATGGTTTTTGCCGCTAAAGTAGATATTATTTTAAAACAGGAAAATGTCGATAGAAGCTTACTTATAAGATTTATTTAAATATTAAACTGTGTGACATTGACATTTCTAAGTATAGTAGTCTGCTTATCTATCATCCTGCTGTTTAGCTTTATCGTTGTCACCTCAACGTTCAAGCCAGCAGTTGGTGGCACCCTTAGGGGTTGTTGGTAACCTAACTAACCTAACTTAGGACTGTGGTACTGCTTTTGTGTGTCTGATCTTTCCGTGGGATAACCCTTCAAAGACGCTGCGTTGTTTAGTTGCTTAAGCACATTGTTTATTCATTATATTTTGTTTGGTGTATTGATAAAGTGGAGTTATGCATGGAAAAGTTATCAAAAACCATGCTTCAAGTGCTCTCTTAGAGCAGGGCGTCATAATTAACGCTAATTATTTACAATATATACAACATAGAGTACACCACAAATAAATCTAATAAAAGGTGAAGACTTAATGTCTGTTCAGGTAGGATTGTAACGGTAACGGGCGTGTGGGTCGAGCCTCCGCGGTCCGATTGCGGAGACATGGATGCTTCGGTGGCTTGAAATCAAGTGAGCTACGGGGGAATTGTGGTTGTATTTATATTGGGAGCAAGTCCCTTGACAAGCCCCGTCCCCGTGTCCGAACACGGTGAGCGGGCCAATCGCGCGACAGGTCACTTATACCACGGTGTTGTGTGGTTAGTTCCTGTGCTCCTGGTACTTGGGAATTTTAAAAAGTAATTTTTTTTTCCTAGATTTTCGAAAGTTAAAGGTTGGGTTAAGTATTATATTTACAATATTTACAATTTTAGTTATTCATAAGGGAATTTTAAGCCTAGGGGGGCATTAGTTGGCGGTAAAAGAGGGTGATTTCCCTATAGATGGTGCCGTGTCTCACCGGATGCTCTGGGCTGTATCGTGTATTAGCGATGTCCGCTGTGAGTGGCGACCCCTTAACCTGGTTTTCGAAAAACCTGCATGCGAGGCTGTCGATATATTCCTCGACATAGTCGATTTTCGCCCACGCGTGCAGGTATTCAACCCTGACTTGGTCCCACAGGGTAAGGGAGAACGCCGCCCGCAGGTAGTGGTTTTGTATAACTTGCAGTTTCTTTTTATACTGTTTGGCCACAGAGCACCACACTGGCGTGCCATACATAAGGGCTGGTCTGATTATAGATCTGTAAAGGGTGAGCTTGTTGAGGGGGCTCAGATAAGATTTGGTCCCGATCAGCACGCCCAGCCCCTTTCTGATCATAGCATTTTTTGCTGTTATTGCTTTCATATGATGGCTGAAATTTAATTTGTTATCCAACGTTATTCTCAAGTACTTTACCTTTGGTTTAGGGGTTATAGCGATGTTTTCTATTATAAGAGGGGTCACATTTATATCTTTACGTTTCCTAGACATGACAATTAGCTCTGTTTTTGCAGTATTCAATTTAATTTTCCAGAGTTTATAAAATGGGATCAGGATATCTAAGTGCTCAGCTAGGTTAGATTTCGCCACTTCAGCTTGGGATTCTTGGGAATATATTGCTGTATCGTCAGCAAAGAAGGCGAGATGTGTTTCAGGATGAGACGGGATATCTGCAATATAAAGATTGAAGAGTAGCGGCGATAGTACGGTACCCTGCGGCACCCCAGCACGTAGTCTCCTACTGGCTGAGATGTGTTTGCCTATGCGGGTTGAGAAAGAGCGTCCGGCAAGATATGACTCGATTAGGGCGGTCCAGTACAAAGGCATACTGTACTTTGCCAGTAATTTATACAGGAGCCCATCGTGCCATACCCTGTCGAACGCTTTCTCGATATCAAGCAACAATAGGGCAGTGGACTGCCTACTATTGAAGCCTTTATAGGTATCTGAGGCTATTTTCGCGGCCAACATGACAGTGCCATGTTGGCCCCGAAAGCCAAATTGCCCAGGGGGGAGAATTTTTCGATCCTCAATGGCTCTATTTAGCCTTGATAGAATAATTCGTTCGGCTACTTTACCTAAGGTGTTAAGTAATGATATTGGCCTGTATGAGGCGGGAAGGGTTAGGTCTTTCCCTGGTTTAGGGAAATGTACTATGCACGCTACCTTCCATGGTTCAGGGAAGTGTTGCAATCGGATGATCGCGTTAATTACATGCATATATTGGACGAGGGTTTTCTTAGGTAGATTTTTTAGGACTATATTCGGAATGGGCCGGGCGATTTGTTTCTCGGAAGACGGCTAAGAGTCTTGCGGATTTCCGCAGGGGTAGTTTTCAGCTTATCGAGTACTAACGGAGGAATAGGGTACTTGGTGTTTCGAAAGATAGAGATAGTGTTAGTGTATAGCTGTTGTTCAGGCAGTGTATCCGGTGCCTCGCTATAGACGCCCTCCAGATAGTCCGCGAAGGCTTCCGCTTTTCCTAGATCATCTATGATGTCTAGACCACGATGTCTTATCTCAGGAATTTGCGCGTAACCTCCGCGGACCCGTTTGACAAGCTTCCACAGCGAGCCATCATCTCTGCTTACACTGTTTATGTAGTTTAGCCAGGTGTGATTCCTGTGCTCTCGGATGAGTACCTTGATTTCCTCCGTCAGCGCATTGATACGCGCGGTTCCCGCTCTAGTCCTATTTCTTTGCCATCTTCGTCGAAAACGGTTTCTAAAGGAAATGAGATTCAGGATATTTTCGGGAAGGGATTCAGTCCAGGGTTGTATATTAACCCTGGGACACAATGCATCACGGATGCGCTGGATGTTTGTTGTTAGAGTACTGACTTCGTTTTCTAGTTCCTGAACAGTCTTCATTTGCCCGGGAACAACCGTCAACTCATTCAGCCTGGCTCGGAACATCCTCCAGTCAACATTCCTGTACGAAACGGCGGTGTCGCTCGTCGGGGGGACCCTATGGTACAGGCCAATCTTGACTGGGAGATGGTCCGAGTTTAGAGTATTGAGCTCTTGCAGTCGAGTGGTTCGTATTGCACCCCGGGTAATAGCGATGTCCAGGAACGAGTCAGAACGTAGAAAGGTGGGATTTGGAGTTCTATGATAGGACATCTCCAGGTCGTTATCGATTACTCTTTTGAGCAATCTGCCCTTGGCATTGGTTACGCCGCCCCAACCAGCATGAGTGGCATTAAAGTCGCCAATAAGTAAAGATACTTTATTCTGCGGGAGCAGTGCAAAAAAGTCGCGGTCCGTGAGGCGGAGAACCGGAGGCGCGTAACCGCCGCAGATACGTAGGCCGCTCTCCATCTCGATGCAAACGTGTTCTATTGCAGTTCTAAGGTTTCGTATCCTTTTATAGCGGAGCGACCTATGTACGAGACAGGCCACGCCTCCTCCGATTCCATCGGGCCTATCAAATCTCTCTATGTTATCGTGTTTGATTTTTAAAGTATATAGTCTGGTGTCAGTCGTGTTTCAATGAGAAAAACGACCTGAAAATTGGACGAATACATGAAATTACGAAACTCGCACACTTTAGACCTGATACCGTTACAATTCCAGCATGCAGTGTAGAGCATTTACACATTAAATGTGTTATACTCGTGTGAGAAAAAGCGCAGAGATGCCTGTATGATCTCTGCCTTGTTCCCTCTGCATGCTTCTAGCATGTTAGAGTAATGCTCTAGAGCTAGAAATAGCTGTTCGAGGTTAACTAATGTGTTGATTTTGTTTACAACATTGCTAAGGTTAGACATCATACTAGAAATGTTACTATTATTTACAGAATTTACATTAGGGTCGCGAGCAGTACCACTAACCTGTACATTGTTGCTAGAGTTGACGTTTTGGGGCTCCTGCCTGCGGCGTATCGTGGGGAATTGTCTTGAGTATTCGTCTTCTCGTTGGCCATTGCTTAGGCCTTGGCCCCGTGGGCCGTCAGCTACGTGTTGCGTCCTCGGGTCTCTCCAAGCAGGTTTCGCCGAGGGTGGTGCAGGGCGAAATGTCTGCTTGGGCTTGGCTGTTGTCGTGGTTTGTAGCATGTTTACTTTATATACGAATACAGGACATTCCACGTCGATGGAACGGTGCGAGCCGCCGCAATTAACGCACTTTAGAAAGTCCTGATTGCAGTTAACAATTTCGTGGGGACCGGCGCATTTGCTGCAGGTAACACGGCGATTGCAGTATGTTTTTGCGTGGCCGTATTGCTGGCAGTTCTTGCACTGCAGCACCGGTTTCCCTGAACGCCTGGTTTCCCAGCTTATCCTGACATGCATTAGGGTCCTAACATCATTATTTAGTTTTTTGACTGTGTAGTTAGTGCCTAACACAACCAAATACATCGGCACTCTCGTCTTCCGCATTTCGAAGACATTTTTCGGTTTGATATCGTACTCGTCGGAGAGAGCTTCCGTTATGTCTTGAGGTTTTATGTCCCCGTCCAACCCTCGGAGAACAAAGGCTCGCGTTTTCTCTTGTGCCTCGGCATAAGTATGATATTCTGTGTGCTCATGCTCGAGAGTTCTTTTTAGGGTGTGGAGATCATTTGTCGTTTCACAATACACTATCGCTGAATTTTTAGTGTATTTCAGTTGATAGCGTGAAATTCTCATTGTTTTCAGATCTTCGCGTAGCTGTTTGTGGTCCTGTGGCCTACCCTTGATGACCACAGGAGGGGGTGGTTGGGCTTTCGTTTTTAGGGGGGCTTTACCCTTACGGCTCTGATTTGCCCTCTGTCTGGCGCTTGTCGAAGCTGTCGTTGAGGCCACGCTTACCGTGTCCTCGTCTTCTGTTGGTATGTCTTCCAGGGGCTGATATTGGTTGTTGGTGGGTATGGGGGGTTGGCCCATGTCCAGGGTGGTTATCTTGAAGTTTTTCTTGAAGGGAATCTGGCGAAAAGGCGTTTTGAAAACATCCTTCTCGCTTGTCTGGATCAGGAGAGCAGGATTCCCACGAGAAGACGGGGCCAGAAAATTTGAACCGCCTTCTTGCCCTGTTGTTGATACTGTCGAAGTTGATGCTTCTTTCGACTTTTCTTCAGGTGTTTTTTGCATGTTTTGCCTTTTTTGTGTATCGGTGACCTTCTGCTTTTTGGAAGGCTCACCCAGCATGTTCGTTGGGCTTGCCTTTTTCTTCCCGGTGTCTATTTTCGCTTTTATGCTTTTGATTCTAGTCGGATGAGTGTCTTTATAATGTTGTCGATAGAAGCGATCTCCAAAATTTTAAATTAAAGGCACTTGACTTTTACATATAAATTTCAAAACAAATTAGGGACAGAGTTAATTTTGATCATGAAATATTAAAATATACATCTTTTTTTTACACCAAACAGGGCTTTAGCAGGGAAAGTTTTGTCAATAGCGCAATTCGTAATTTTTTTCCTCATATTGCAATCGATATTGAAGCAGCAAATATGGAATGGCTATTATTAGGCGACGACGCTAATAGATTTAGTAATTTATCTTCAGAGTCAGACATATGCGAATTTTGGGGAAAAAATTAAAATGTAAAAAATAATTTAAATGAGCCAATGTTCTCTAATTTAATTAAAGTAGTAAAAGTAATTCTGTCTTTACCGCATTCTTCGGCCGCAGCTGAGAGAGGGTTTTCAGATCTTACTCTAGCTAAAACTAAGCTAAGAAATAGACTGTTAATTTCAACGTGCTCGGCTATTCTCTTGGTAGGAGATAGTTTAAGAAAAGTTGAAGGTGGCCCTCTGTCTTGGAGGCCACCAATGTCCTTATTAACATTTAATTCCTCACAAGTTGAACATGTTCCAGTTGACTAAGCTTCTGCTTAACTAAAAATGTTTTTCATTATAGGTACGTTTTTTTAAATGTCAATTTAGTTTTGAAAACCCTTATTTGAAAGAAATGTTTGTAGTTTGTTTTTCTGTTTTCATATTAAGAGTTATTCTGTTATTTTTTTGTGAGAATACACTTTTATTTTATTTTATTATACGATTTGTTTGAACTGCATACTATTTAAATATTTTATTAAAAACCATAATTATTTTTATTTACAAAATAACTGGCAATACGTTTGGCACACTAACATTTCCTATTAATTTATAAGTTAAGTCATTGTCTTTATAAGAAAACAAAGATTAAGTTAAGCCCTAGAATGATGTCTTTCAAATATGACAGTTTTGGCACAATCGTGCAACAAAATGTCAAAATTTAATCCAAAAAGTGGCACAATAAAAAATCCGCTAGGAACAACACTGATCATTTGTCGTTTGTAAACGTGAACTCAACAGTGTTGCCAACGACACGGAAACTTCCGTGTTTTCACGGATTTTTGAAACTAGAACACGGACACGGATTTTATTGGGTTCCGTGCAATGAAAACACGGATTTTTTACAGAAGATTTGGCCTTATTATATTTATGTGTCATATGTCCATTTTAATATAATTCGCTTAAATTGAATCGATATTTCATATAGATATTATTCCATCCTAAAAATACATGTGCCAATCAACTGGTCTCTTTAGTTTCAAAGATGCAAGATGATAAATCGGAATTTCAAAATATTGACGACCACTGACAATTTTGGGCTTTGGGTCAAACGCTCAATGCGAAAGTAATTTCACCATGAGCGCCGGTAGGAGGGGGCAGTTGCCTAAAGTATTAAAATAATGCATAGTATAAAAATACATTTCAAACTCATTAAAATTTAGAAAAAACTATCTACAGGTTATTTTTCTTGACCTCCCCCCCCCCCCCCCTGAAATTTGTTCTGCCGGCGCCCATAATTTTAACATATGAATCTAATCAAAACAAAGAAATTGTTTAATCACTAGTACCATTAATAGAAGTCTGCTGGCTTCATAGGTGGTAAAAAAAATATATTGTGCTCTATTTAAGCCAGTCAAATCAATGTTAAAAAATGGTGAAGACGGATTCGGCATTGTCTTTGGGTTATCTTAAGTTGATTATTTGTAAAAAGAAGAATTATTTTATGCTTGTTTCGAATAAATGGATTAAATAAGAAGACTTTTTCTGCTTCTCATTTTAAGCGTCGTAAGCTGGTAAGCAACTATTGAATTATTTTATCTTAATTACCACCATGAAAAATCCGGAGTGGTGCATGTATGACGTCATATTCTATTTATTCTCTAGTTGAACATTTCAACTCAGTGCCATCTTTCTTCCATCAGCTTAACTCTTCGATATACAATTGATTTTACGTTTACAGTAACCTTTTTTTAAGCTACATTTCAGGGACACGGAAAAACACGGAAATTTTGAGGACTCTGTTACGGATAGAGATGGGAAATACCGTTCCTCTACGATACCGTTCCAAATGATACCGCGACAGAAAAATACCGCGACAAAATACCGCGACAAAATACCCTACGCTTGTGAATTTTATAACTGGCACCGTGAGCCTCCGTACCCTCTGTTACTATGCTAGGCGCCTTCGCGCCGCTGGCCGCTGGTATTTTCGGGAACGGCTATTAAATTGTTTGATATCTTGAGGGTTTGGAACTGGAACGAAAAAAGTAAATGTAAATAACGGATTGTGGAAACATGACTGGTGATGCTTTACTCAATTGATGAGTATTAATTTCATTTGTTTTGATGTTTTTGGTCTTGGTTGCTTTTATTGTTACAAAGCTGTGTTAATAAATATTAGAATATTATTATTATCGTTGCTGGCGGTCAAGAATATAGTATTTAGAAATAGAAATTTCTCAATGAAAATTCATTTTTACTAGCTACTGACTTGACTGCTAAATTGTGTAAACTTTTTGCAAGTAAGTAGAGTGACTAGCAGTAAAAATGAAATTTCGTTCTTCGAGAATTGATTTTAAATAATAATTTGCATTATAAGATCCTTTACACAAATAGTGCACTATATAAAAATCGGCCTTTCCCATTGGTCGATCCGCATGACCCTCCGGTCGCTTCGCTCCCTACGGGGGCTCAAGAAAAGGAAACTAACCAGGTGCTAACCCAATCTAACCCAAGACATATCCAAAATCAAGAAAAAAAGCTGTTTAGAAACATAATCTTTAAAAAAAAATAAAAAAAGCCACGGGGTTCGAACCCGCGTTTTCCAGGTGAGACCCAGTGATCTAAACCTCTACACCACAAGAGCTATTGATAAAAATCGATTGCATCACGCAGACATCTCGTAATACGAGATGGATCGACCAATAGGAGAGGTCGATTTTTACATAGTGCACTATTTGTGTAAAGGATCTTTAAATGCTAATAATTTTACAAATGAGTGACAAATAAAATATTATTTGCGTTTAGCGCAAATTGATGACTTGATAACTGTCAGTATATATTTTGGTCAGCTTTAAACGATTTCCTGGCTAAACGGTATGCTGTGGGTGATAATGAAATTTCACTTTAGTTACATTTCTTTTAGGGAGGGTTTGGTAATAACGATTAAAAGCAACAAATTATTATGTGATAAAAGGGTACCTACCGTCTATGTTTCTAATAATAAATAGGTACAATTATCGAGGTGCATGGTTCCAATTGCTACATGGCGTTTCATGTGAGAGAATGTTTATTATTTCTGATAGAAGGTTAAGTTCCTCTAAAGTTAAACAGATATTATTTTAAAACACTAACCAGGAATATTAATCGGTTTTTATTCTGTGTTTTTGGGTTGGGTGGTTGGGTAAAATTATTTTGGTATTCTTTTCATACAATAATTTTATTTATAATAAAATGTGTTCTGTGTTTCATATCATATGTTAATTTATTTACCTACACCTATTATTACTGGGAAAAATTTAAATTCCATACAATAAAACGTGATTTGATATCAGTGAAAATCGGTATTAATTAAAAAATAATCCATTCATATTAATTTTTACCGCGACAGAGATAATACAGCGGCCAAGTATCTTTTGCCTAATGATCGGCTCTCCGTTCACGGTAAAAATCGCGTGATGCTTCACTATACCATTGTCTTTATAAACAAAGACTATACTGATAGGCGACACGGACAAAAAGTAACCGTAACCCGTGTACATGGAACAGCGACAACGGCGCTTGCTTCACATACCCTCTTGCGATATTAAAGGCAGTTCCAATGTAACTGGTTCTTTCGGCGTGGAGCGCGATGCCGCGACGGTATTAAAAAATACCGCGACAAAGTAACAGTTCCACAGATACCGTCACACCACTAGTTACGGATTTTTCTGATTTATGATTGGCAACACTGACTCAACCTCAATTCGACACATAGAAGTTGAAGTTCCCCCTATAACCCTTATCTATGGTTGAAGTTAGAAATTGAAAATAAAAATAATCTCGTATGCAAGCAAATCAAGAATCAAGCAATGCTTTTATCTTGGAAGAGCTACTAAAAAAAATGTGAAATTCGGACCTTTTGCAGGAGAAGAAAACCCCTAACCATTAATCGCTAGGACAACACAAGGGAGAAGAAATTGATGAATTCCTTGGCCGGCCAAGAAATTGGCCTTTGTATACCTAACAACCTAACTAGCTTATATTTACTACGAAATAAAGGGAAGTAGATAGTTTCTCCAGTGGGATATACCTATCATGTCTAGCAATTTGGCAAATACAGTTAAAGAAGAGAAATTGGAGAATTATTCGGCGTATGATCAACTGAATGTG
>JAEQML010062896.1:0-23777 GCA_016904865.1 Pissodes strobi | reverse complement strand
TAAATGAGCAAATAAAGACATTCAATTCAATTCAATTCAATAAGTCGGTAGAAAACTGACCTTTTCTAACTGTCTTCAACAAGTGCACTTCCTTAGGAGAGTAGCCTTTGTCTTGCAAGTCATTTTTTATGTCGAATAGTGGAATTTTATTGTCAATGCCTTTTATTACCACGTTAGTATTATCTTCCAGAAGGAGAAGGAAGCATGAGTGAAACAGGCATTTCTTGCTTTTGAGGTAGTTTGTGATTCCTCTGGGACCATTGTGGGGTTAATGAAGTGATTTGAATACCCAGCATTGATTTTTTGATGTTCAGGTGAGTGGGATCTTGATAGATCTTTACCTAATCTGGCCAGTAGCGGCTCGTGACAATAAGAACTGGTGAATCAAATTTAATTACCTCCCCCCCACTCCAGCGAATGTACCTAGTACCAAATTTTGCATTACGTAATTTTACCTACAGAACAGATTTTTAAGAGGAAAAAACACCACACCGGATCATAAACGGGAAAATGTAAAGTCATTTCTATTTAGTTCTATTATTGAAAACCGAACCAAAAACCAACAACAAACAGAAATTTCAAAAGTAATGCACGCACCTATACGTAAATGCGACGTCGCAACCACTGTTAAACATGAATTAAAAACACCCGATATCCCAATTCTGAAATGAATCTCACTTTCGAAGTGGTGTCATTCCCATAAGTGCATATCTATAATATGCTAACAATATGGCACGTTGCCATGGCAACCACCGTAAGCAATTGCATCGTTATAAACCGCAACGCAAGTTGATTCAATTAAGGCGAAAGGCGATTCGATATGGAATGGAAATAAACTTCGCGTGTTTTGAGCAATATACCGATATACAGTAATTATTCTGATTTTATCTTCTATTCATAGCGACTGAACAACTCAACATTTTATAATTTTATATTGATTTGTTTATGATTTCAGTTAAAATACTATGTTTTAACGATTGTAATTGAAAAATAGTATAAGCTGGAAAAATCTAAGGTGAATCATTGATTTACTTGGTGTATTAAGCGTTCGTTTAGTAGTGCTGATGTTTATGTCTTTGTTCGTATTAGTGTTTATCTCAGTGTCTTGTATGTGTGCGTTAGCGTTTTGTGTTTGTTGAAATGGCTTAATTCTTTCCGGACGGCTGACACACCTTCTATGACACCGAGGAAATGTGCCGCCCTGACGCCTGTCGCAAATAGTCAACACTGTCGATCATATGCGACATCCGGCAACCTTGCAAGTCTAGTTGGGTGTCGAGCGCCGTGTTTGTCGTTTGGGTGCCGGTATGCGTTAAGATGAAAGGGAGACAAGGTTTATTTGTAACGACTGTGATGTTGGACTCTATTACATGTTTCAGAATTTATCATGAGCAGAACATGTTTAGTTATAAAATAAGTAATAAAAATGTCTCAGTCCATATCTAATATTTTTGTTTTTTCATTTGCTTTATTATGTGTGGAATAAGGGTTTGTTTTTGTTAATAAATTGCACTTTTATAATAAAAAACGTGCTTTCAATGTTTAACTACAAGGAAACGCAACTTCGGAGTAGTGTCGCACAGTCGACTGCCGTTTGTGCGGTACGGTCTAAATTTCCGTCCGTACGGAACATATTCTAAGGCCGCCGCGCCGTAAGGAAAGGGTTAAGCGTGTCGATTAAAAGGCACTCTGCCTGAGATGCTTGATTTGTGTTTATTTGTTTAGTCTGTTCTGATATTAGTTGTGTCTGTTCTGCATTTTGAATTGATAGTTTATTAATGATCGATCTTTGGGTTGGTTAGGTAAGAAGAAAACTTGCAGCGAATTAAGTTTAAAACACCCGAAGGCAAACACATTTTGGGGCCATGGGGGGCGGTTTCAAACCCCCCACCTCCCCTCCCCCTATATATGGCCCTGAATGTGTGTGTGTGTGTGATATCTTACTCATTAATCGATTCACCTAGGCTAAACGGGTTTATTTGTTGCAGAAGTAATGATGAAAAACGCTGCGAGAGCAGAGCAGTGTACAGGGCAATTCATTTTGCACTCACGTCGGGAATGCTCGAATGAAACGGTTAAAGCACGTCTTGCATGCGCGACGGTCAAGCAAGTATTGAGCAGTCAATTAGTGAGTTAGTATCGTCAGTAGTATAATACCGAGGTTGAAATGTTGACATTCAGAATCGGCAATTAAAAAAAAACCTTGAAACATACAAATGAATAAAAACTTTAAATTTTTTCAAAATAGGCGCTGCGAAGTTGTAATTTGGATTCAACACCACAAAAACCATAAAGAACCGTTAGGGAAACTAACTGGATTTTTTTCTTGTCAAAACTACTATCTCAGTGAACTATACATAGGTTTTTAAGGTTGTTTTTTTCTTTTGCAGGTTAAAAAACGAACTTGTCCATAAACCTAAGGATCGAGTTACTATGCATACATGTCCTGAAAATCCTAGCAATACTGACCAGAAAAGCAATTTAAAGCAAGATGGTATGGTTCATAACAGAGATACATGCCAGTTAGAGAAATATTCTCTACGACGCCACTTTAGGAAGCAACCGCTTGAGCATCAAAGCAAAGACATAAAAAGTTGGCATGAATGTTCAGAGTGTCCCTTTAAAACAATCCACAAAAGGAGCTTACATAAACACGCCATAATTCATAAGCCTGCTGATCAAATCGGGTGGTTTCACTGTTTAGAATGTTCGTTTAAAACAAAGCGTAAACTAACTCTAAAACTCCATTTAAATACACATAAAACTGCCCATCAAGATAGTTTTGACTGGTTTCAGTGTTCGGATTGTTCGTATAGAACCCTTCGAAAGGATCATTTAAAGAACCACCTGATTAGGCATCAAGGTGAAGACGCAAAAAGTTGGCATAAATGTCCAGAATGTCCCTTTAAGTCAACCAGAAAATGTAATTTGTCAGCGCATATGAAAATTCATAAACCTGCTGATGAAATCGGGTGGTTTCACTGTTTAGAATGTTCATTTACAACACCTCGGAAATATAATCTAAAACTCCACTTAAATACACATAGAACTGCCGATGCAGAAGTGTGGCATAAATGTCTAGAATGTCCCTATAAAACAGTACTCAAACGCGATTTATCAGTTCATTTCATAATTCATAAGCCACCTGATCAAATAGAGTGGTTTCACTGTTTAGAATGTTCATATAAAACACATCGGAAATATAATCTAAAACTCCACTTAAATACACATAAAACTGCCGATTAACATAGTTTGGACTGGTTGCAATGTTCGGATTGTTCGTATAGAACCCTTCAAAATAGTTATTTAAAGAGACACCAGATTAGTCATCAAGGCGAAGACGACAAAGGGTGGCATAAATGTCCAAAATCTCCGTATAAATCAGGCCAGAAAAGTCATTTGTTAACGCATGCCATAATGCATAAGCCTGCTGATCAAATTCAGTCGTTTCATTGTTTGAATTATTTGAATCGTAAAACATCTTTCATAAAACACGTGAAGACACATAGAACTGCTGAAGACGTAAGAGTTTGGCATAAATGTCCAGAGTGTTCCTTTAAAACAATCCACAAAAGCAATTTAAAAGCGTATACTATAATTCATAAGGCTGCTGATCAAATTAAGTGGTGGCACTGTTTAGAATGTTCGTTTAAAACAAAGTATAAAAGAGATTTAAAAGTCCATTTCAATACACATAAACCTGCTGATCAAATCAAGTGGCTTCGTTGTTTAGGTTATTTGTTTAAAACAAAGCAGAAACGATGTCTAAAAATCCACTTGAAGACAAACAGCAAAAAAATAATTGTGTTAAATTCAATATCTTAAATGATTGTTATATAGCCCCTGTATCCTCAGAACTATTCAGTAATCATTATTAGTTTGCATGCAGTAGTTCACAGTATAAGTACTTTTCTTTAGCCTCTAGTATAAACTATTATATATTATAATACAACTTATTTTGTACTTAACAGTGTTTTTAAAGGGATCTTAGGAAAAAAATATAACAAAATTGGCGTAGTCGGTAGGATGGAACACATCCTCTGGTTGTGAAGGAGCCCTCTGCTTTATCCAGAAAAAGCCACCAGCTCTACAAAGGCTATGCCCATAGGAAATATCATTACATTCTGCCTGTAAATATGCATTTTGTTGTTGCTGGAAGATAGTGTTGCCAACTCGCTTCTAAAGAAAATCGGGACAAACTTGCCCAAACCGCGGGACAATGAGGCCAAATTCGGGACAAATTATTTTAAATTCAAAATGTAACAAAAACACTTTTGATATATAGTGACATAATATATTTTGTTAATAAACATTGTATATTAAACAAAAACGTGACAAAATAACACCAAGGCACAAATAAACCCAAAATAAATGTTAAAGATGTGTTCATAAATAAAGTAAGGAATTCTAAAACCAGTCTTACAGCAAAAAAAAAAGAGAAAATAAATATTTTAAATAACAAACTTAAAAGCTATAATAATATTAATATTAAAAAATAGTAATTACTTTTTAAAATCATATTTGGTTTGTGCTTTTGCACTTTGTAATAACTTTTTATTAGTGTTTAAAAAACTGTAAAATTCTTGGCAAGAATAACGAAAATTTACTTGAACTTGTAATTCGGCGTTAATGTGGTCTATTGTTAGACGATTTCTGCAGTCATTCCAGGCATAATTACATAATGAAAAAATTCTTTCTGTTGAGGCATTTGATGCAGGGATTGATGCAACATACTGATATATTTTTAAAAAGTTTGGAATGTTCGTGTTTTTGGAAAATATATTATTCCATTTTTCAACACAATTAATTCCATCTTTAATTTTTACTGCAGCAAATAATCCTTCTCGAATTTCATAAAATTCATTGTATAGTTCATCCATATCAAGAAAAGTAAGTAAGTCCATCTTAACAATTTTATTACTCAGTAAATCAAAATTTATATCAGCTTCTGCTTTCAAAGAAAAAAATCTCAATTGGTACATGTAGTTGTTATCTGAAAAAGCAAATCTCTGTTCCATATATTCTAATAAATTTTTTTGAAATTGAATTATCTTTGCCATTACGGATTCTTGTAAATGTTTTGAAAATGATTTTAATATCCTGGCACAATGAAAAGGTACAAATTTATCTTCAACTCGTTGACTTAATTAAAGAAGTCTTTTAATTCCTTTGTTCGTTTTGCGTGTGATGAAAAATGACTATATACTTTCAACGTCAAAAGAACATTTACCTAAAGCATACTTTATCATATTATTCAGCAAGTGAGCTGGGCATCCAACAGCGAGAATGTTTTTATTTATATTTTTAAAAGGTCTATATACCGATTTATTCTTGCCAAAATTTACGCTTGCGTTGTCGGCAGAATAACTTGAAATTAATAAAATATTTAAGCCCGCCGATTCCATTCTGATTTTTAAGTTTGTAAAAATACCTGCTGATGTTTCATCATGGTCTTCAAAAAAATCAAAGGGGCACAGTTTTATGCCTTCTCTTTTACTATAATTCCGAAGTAAAATATGGAATAGTTTATTATTACCATGGTTGGAAGCATCATTTGAAACCCTAAAAAATATGTTATTTTCTAGAAGTTCTTTCATATGTTCCTCAAGCGAAGCTGGCCCTAGTACGTTATGAGCAATAGCACTTGCTTTCGTCCTTACTAAAGCTACTGTTTTGGTGATTTTTGAATCAGGAAATATTTTACCACAAAGTTTTGCATCGCAGTCAAGAGAATTGAACGAGAGCGAATGTTTTACTGAATGGTAAACTTTTGTTACTTCGGCCGCAATTAATTTTTCTAAGTCAGATCCTATTGTTTCTTTGTTCAAAAAACAAGAAATGAGTTGATTCGATCTTACCGCCGTTTCAGGTTTCTTGTGCTCCATTGTGCTGCTATGTTTTTTGATATCATTAAATCCACTATGGTTGTAAGTGAATGCCTTTTTGCATAGGTTGCAGTATGCTCTTATTGCTGCAGATATTGAAGGACCACAGTCAGCGCTTTCAGCAGGTCTTAGCCACTGAAATGAAGTTTCCCACTCTTTTTTATAAATTCACATACGTTTTTTTCGCATGGGCATTTTGGGTGGCGTGACTGGCGTGTTCGTGTTACCTACATCGCTGTCACTAGCGTCACTGTTTTCAGAAATCATCACGTTGAGCTCGTCTATTTTTTTCGTCTAAAATATTGTTACCTACGATTATTAGTTTACAAATAAATCTCGAAAAACATTTTAGCTTAATAAATACTTATTTAATCAATATCATTTTTATTTTTAACAAAAAAATAGAACACAAAAATATAGATAAAAATCTAGGTTTATATGTGAGGTATGTTTTTTTTTTCTGCTACGTAGGTATTTTAATAATTTATAATTTTTTTTAATTTAAAGATGTTGCTTATATAATCAAACTAATAGGCCTGAGCAAAAAGTATGTGTTCTCTCATATTACTATTACTTACCTATCACAATTTACAATAATTGCAAAATGTTGACAGTCTGTATAAGACAAAGACTATATACTGTTTATTTTAAATTATTGTAACCAGCAAAAGTAAAATCAAAACACCTAATGCTATTTAAAAGCTCACTTAACCGTTGAACGAGCTTGCCGGCTTATGCGTTTACGCCGTTTGTGGGTTTGCATTTGCAAATAATCGGGAATTGCGTTGAACAATATTGAGCGTAAAATGCGTTGTGCCAGTTGCGTATGAGATTTAAAATATTAAAATGGCTGACGGCTGTTGTTGTCGCTTCATTCCGCTTTACGCCCAGATAGCCGAAAGTCGGGTCCCCCGATAACAATCGCCAATTCCCGTGACCTTAGGCTCCATAAGCGCCGTATATGTTTTTTTTAATTCTTATTTATTTGAACTGTTTAATATTAATTTAAGCTTTACCTTTGAAATAAACAGTTTTCTCAATAAAGTGTGAGGGTATTTGTAAAAAAATTCAAAGGCATAGGAATATCGGGACAAATAGCGTCCCGCGACAGACAGCGGCGGGACGCGGGACATATGCCTCGAAAATCGGGACATTCCACGTACGGCGGGTGAGTTGGCAGCCCTACTGGAAGAGCGTATTTCTCAATCTCCTATTTCCCTTTCATTATATTTAAAAATACTAGAACAGTTATATTATTGTTCATTTAAACAGAAATAAGAGATTTATAATTTTGTCACATTTGTATTTTCATATGGGAAAATCTGTGCATAAAACAGGTTGCAGGTCAAATATTTAGAATAATAATTTTTGCACTAATCATGTTCTATACTATACTGGGAAAAAATAAAACCGCAGGTCAATTGAGTCAGAAAAGGGTTTATTTAAAGGTATTAAGTTTGACTAACATTACTCAATCCTTAAAATAGGCCGCACGATCAACCAATATTGTGAAATGAATATATCGATTAATATAATGCAAAATGCCAAACGAAAATGTTTAAAGTATGTAGAAGAAACAAGTTGAACCACATAACCTAACTAATAAGTTTGTTCTATTCTCTTCTCTTCGTTACATTTCTCTATCATTATACGCCTTAGAATGTCTGTTAAAAAATTCTACTCGCTATTCACTTCATTTCATTTTGATCATTCAAATCTTTCCCATATACCAGAATGGTAATCCATCCCCCTCCTCATATTCAATCACTACATTTGTTCACATCTTTTATGAATGTTTGGGTCATTCGTTGTATTCCACCCATCTGTCTTGCCATGCTCATGTTAGAGCCTCCCTTGGTTGCTTCCTTGTTTCCTGCTCGTTAAAGTGTACGGATGAAAAGGTCATACAGGATTATGTAAAATTATAACCTTTATCTAATACAAGATAAGAATTGAATTGCAATCCTATTTAATTAACCCTTTGTTGTAGATATATTTTACACACATCGGTCAGATTTAAATAAATTAAAAATGTCTCCTGCAACTTAATATTATGAGATTTACCTATGTTAAATCCTACTTTATCAGTTGTTTCCAGGTATAAAAAAATGGACCCTTATCTATAGGCGAGTACAGAATGGTGTTTATTTTATTCGATTTTTTGTCTGTCCCTAACTGGTTATTTAGAAAAAGCGTATGCTTTACCGAATTTTCAGAAACTAAATTGGGATTATGACCTGCAAGCCTTACTGCGAGAGTAAGGAGGAATCCCCCCCTTCCTCTTGTCACACATTTTATATAACAATTAAAACCTTTTGTTCGACAATCAAGCCTAAAAGCAACCGAAAAAAAGAAAAATTATAAAATTAGTAGCCAATCCAAATCAAGTAAACCCTTTCGCTGCGGACAACTTTTATATTATATAAGTAGGTAACTAATTTCCGTGATCCGAGTGCTAACCACTCATATATAAGATTTTCTTTTACGTGCTCAGATTGCTTACCACTGATATATAAGCAAAGTATAACATTGGTGTGTTATACTCTGATATAAGTGTTACCTTGTACACGACTAGATTCGATTTCGATTACTAAATGCTAACATCTTTTTTACAAATACTCTGCGGACTAGAGTCTAGGGAGAGCACATTCGTCCACCCTTACGTTTTTTCACTTCACGCATGGCCCTCCGCTTGCTTCGCTAGCTACGGGGACTCAATCAACAAGAACTAATCAAATCTAACCCAAGACATGCCCAAAATCGAGAAAAAACTGTTTAGAAATATAACCTTAAAAAAATATAAAAAAGCAACAGGGTTTGAACCCGGGCCGCCGAAGTGAGACCTAACCATCTAGACCTCTCGACCACGAGGGCTCTTGCGCACATTGAACACTGCTTGCATCGTGAAGACATGACGCGAACGTAAGGATGGACAGATCGATGTGATGGGTGTGCTCTCCGTAGAGTCCACTCTCTGCGGTAGCAAGCGACGTGGATGTAAAATTAGAAGCGGGGGGAACAGGAGTGGTTTTACTTCGCGTCTTGAGGAGTCCAAGGGTCTCATTGCTTTGTTAGTCGCCGCGCGCTAATTTCGTGTTATTGAGTATAGTAAAGTGTATTAAGTAGTTTGTCTTTTAAATGTTCTATTATTTTTATAAACAATTTTTTCATTTTTTCCCCATTTTTTGTTCATATTAATATATGTATTTTCTTAAATAAATAATGGGAACTTCCTTTTCACTTGACTTTTATTTAAAAAAAACAAACTAACAAATAAAACTTGAAAATAATATTTACAAAATAAAAAAATAGCAAAACAATAAATTACAATTATAAAATCCTAGTGCTGTAATTTAAAATTCTCGTCGTGCTTGTGTCGCTCCAATATTCTAGTGGAGATTTCGGCATTTTGACTGTGAAATAATTATTGGGTTACGCATCATATTATGTAGAAAATTGTGTTCTGTTCAATCAGAGTTAAATAATTTTAAACAATTATCTCGATTTATTTAAGAATCTTAATCAGTGTCATTCTAATAGTGCAACAACATTCTTTAATATACAGAAAAAACATACTTTGATAAGAAAATATTTATACATCTCTGCCTGAAGGACGACGGAAGGAGTTTTCGCACGGTAAAATTATAACGGCTCAAAGTGTAACGCGTAAGTTTAAAATGCAAAAAATTTTCTCGTGCTGCAAAAAAGATTTTTCAAACCTCTGTTGTATCAAATGCAACGGCATATTCCATCCGAGTTGTTTAGAAAGGACTCAGCAAGCAAATCAAATTGGGCGGTTATAGAGTATTTTGCTCAACCGATTGTCAAACAAAATTCAACGAAGGTGAAAAGGAACTTTTGTTCTTTAAGCAAGAGATAGAGTCGCTTCAAGAGGTAATTAAGCACAAGGATAGGCATCTGGAAAGGCTAAAGCGAAAT
Organism: Pissodes strobi; assembly: GCA_016904865.1. Lineage (NCBI taxonomy): Eukaryota > Metazoa > Arthropoda > Insecta > Coleoptera > Curculionidae > Pissodes > Pissodes strobi. Next base: position 13,953 of record JAEQML010062896.1, on the reverse strand, counting down.
AGTCAAGTTTTTGATGACATTGTGTCCGACGCCGAACAGGCTTTTTCTTCTCAATTAGAAAAATTAAACCATCGAAATACATTTTTGGAAAACGAAATTAAACAACTAAAGGAAAACGAAAAGAAGGCCACTTCCCAACTGGAATCAGTTAAAGCCTTGAATGAAGTGTTGGAAACAAAAATTAAGGAGCTGGATGATTTAAACAGAAGCACGATCATCACAATTGAGACCTTAGAAAAGGACAACGAAGCTCATCTGAAAGAAGTAAAGGAACTACGTCAAAAGATTTTTAATTTGCACGAAGAAAGCAAAAGCAAGTCCCCAAGAAGCTATAATCAAAGACTACCAACACTAACATCTAACAATAGTCTATCCTCTGTAGAACATAAAAGGAATAGACTTCTTATCGTTGGTGGTGAAAACGCTAGAGGATGTGCGTTATTATTTAAGAAATATTCTACTCGGCTATTTGACATCAACTGTCAGGTTTTGCCATCGACATATTTTTCGGATATAGGGTCCGTCTGTAAACAACTATGCAAAAATTTTGATAAAACCGATCACGTCATCATATTTTCATCAAACTATAACGCTATTAAAGGCAAACCAATTATTGGAGCTGATCTTGAGGCATTGCTGGAAGTTGCATTAATGACCAATCTCAATGTAATCGGTTGTAGTCACCAGTCATTTAGACCGGTCCTCAATAATTTAATCCGAATGCAGACCGACACGGTAAGCCGATATTGTGGGATGAAGGATATTGACTTCACCTCACTAGTAAGCTGCAGTAAAAACGGCAACATAGATTATGAGACGAAGAGGGAATTAATCATAACTCTCTTAAAGAAACTTTTTGGTGGCGCTACAATTGGGGGTACGCAGAGGAATTTTCTTCGAGAGACTCATCGAACAAAACAAAACTGACATCTGTCTCTGCATATTATCAAAATGTAGGAGGCCTCAGAACAAAGATATCAGAGGTATCGAGTGCAGTACTGGCTTCCGATTACGATTTTATATTTTTGACTGAAACGTGGCTTAACGATGGGATTCATAGCTCGGAAGCATTTACATCGGAACATCGTGTATACAGAACTGATAGAAATTACCAGGCACTGAACCGTCAAAGAGGTGGTGGAACACTTATTGCTGTTAGTTCGAGAATAAGCTCAATTGGTATTCCTGGTTGTAACAATCCAGCTTTTGAAGATACCTGGGCACTAATAAAGACAGAGAACGGTCCTTTATTGTTTGGTTGTGTATATTTTCCACCTAATACCGGGAGTGCAGCTTACGACGAGTTCATTCAAACTTTAGAGGACCTAAAACGGAAGCACAGGAAAGCTAGGACTGTGATCGCGGGTGATTTTCACTTGCCTCAGACAAACTGGGACTTTGACCAAGGACATCTTGTTCCCAATGATTTATCCACTACTGCTGCAAACGTTTTGATTTCTGGAATGCTCTTTAATGAGCTACAACAACTTAATCACATTCCAAATGAATTTAATACATTTCTGGACCTTGTTTTTGGGGACGATTTTTCGAACTGGATGTTCCTGGACGACGTTGAAAGGAGTAATCCTAAAGACATTGCGGAGGCTTTTGCTGATTATTTCCAGCACTGCTACAAATATTATTCAAACCTTGCACAACCAGCTGTTGCAGAAACAGAACCAAGTAGATCTTACACATCGCACTTATGAAGAAGTTTTTGGGAAGCTTAGCACTCTGAAGGAATCCCAGAGCACTGGTTTTGACGGAATACCCTCTATATTACTAAAAAACTGTCGCAGTTCTCTGGCAGGACCACTGTGTGCGCTTTTTCAAAGATCCTTTGACAGTGGCGTTTTTTCCGACCTAATGGAAGAAATCTTGGCTTGTGCCTCTTTATAAGTCAGGACAACGTGAGAACGTAAAGAACTATCGAGGAGTGTCTCTGTTACCAGTAATGTCCAAAGTATTTGAATCTATCGTAACTGATGAGATATTCTCATCATTGAAACAATGCATAGCTCAGGAGCAGCATGGGTTTTTAAGGGCAGATCAACGGCTACCAACCTAGGAGTTTTCCACGACTACCTAGTTAATGCAGTTGAGGATGGATTTCAAGTTGACGTCGTTTACACTGACCTAACGAAGGCCTTCGACCGAGTGTGGCAGCGGTTGCTTGTGCAGAAACTACGTGCAGCAGGAGTTTCCGGAGCATACATTAAATGGATCGAATCTTATCTCACAGACCGTAGACAACGTGTAAAGATTGGTAACGTGCTGTCTCGTGAAATAGAAGTGACTTCGGGCGTGCCGCAGGGGTCCCATTTGGGTCCTGTATTATTTTTAACATTTTTTAACAACGTTGTGTCTCAATTTAATAACTGTAAATGTCTCATGTATGCAGATGACCTTAAACTGTTCTTCAAAGTTAAAACTAAAGAAGACTGTTTAGCCCTCCAGTCAGACTTGAATTCTTTAGTCAACTGGTGTAATGCAAATTGTTTTGAATTAAATGTTAGTAAGTGTAAAGTCATGCGTTTTTTTAAATGTAAACAACCCGTTATGTGTGACTATTCCATTGCAAATTGTGTTTTAGAAAATGTACATAGTTTTAACGATTTAGAGTAATTTTTAGTAGCGATTTAAGTTTTAAAAAACACATTGACGCTGTAATTTTAAAATCATCTAGAATGCTTGGTTTTCTACGTCGTACCTGCTCCAACATCTGTGATATTAGAGCTATTAAGTCATTGTATAACTGCCTTGTTAGAAGTGTTTTAGAGTATTATAGTGTAATATGGTGTCCTTTGTATAATTGTTATATCGATCAGCTAGAACGAGTGCAAAATAAGTTTGTAAAATTTTTATTATATAAATTACGATTTCCATATAGAGATATTGACTATCAAATACGCATTCAATTGGCAGGGCTAGAAAGTCTTAAAGTAAGAAGGGAAGGAACCTTGGCTATTTTTTTGTATAAGTTAATTCATGGGCAAATAGAGTGTGATAGATAAAGTGTTCATTAGAGTGCCTCAGAGGAGAACACGGTTGCAATGCTTATTTCATAATGGGCAACATCGAACCAACTACGGTAAACAAGGTTTTTGTAACAATCTAACAAAGAATTATAACGAAATATTTACCAACATTGACATTTTTAGATATAGCCTAAATACGTTTAAGAATTATGTTCAAAGTTTTAACATAGGTCGATTTTAGAAAACTTAAGAACGATTGTTAATTGTAAGTACTATTTGGAGTATTTGACTCTGTAATTTAAACTTTCTTGTACTAAATAAATAAATAGACAGAGTCTTTGCCTGTCATGCGGTCGGCTAGAATTCGATTCCCGCTGGTTGCAAACCTTTTTTTGTTTGTGAAAAGTTTTATTTCTTCATTTTGGGTATGCTTTGGGTTAGTTTTTGTTTGTTAAGCCCCCGTAGCGAGCGGAGTGAAGTGAAATATAATACTTCTGTCACACTCGCGTCGCGAACGCTCTTAGGTCGCCTCGACCTAACCGCTAGTGTCCAAAAATCGCCGCACCAGCAGCAAATCCCGCCAAAAACGGGTCAGCACCGCGAGCAAATTTAGTTTAGCCGGGCGCCGCAGTGCAACGTCATCTACACTACATCACCGAGGCGTTGTTGAAGTTTTGCTGGAACGTGGAGATATGGATAATTCTACAGTGACTTTATAGTAAAGTCACTGTAGATAATCCCGCTATTTCGTTCTTGTTTTGCCATTGCGCATGCGGTATCGAAAATTAAGCCTAATCTCCAGACTCTTGTGTAGTAAATGCAGGATGCCAGTACGCAGCGTTGCCAAAGTGCCAGTAAAAAGACTAAAAAGGAAAGTTGCCAGTAACTAGTGCAGTATTGAGTATGCCAGTATTCTCCAATTTTTACGTTAAGGATATAATAATATTTTCCATCAAAATGTGTAAAATCAATGTTTCTTTAAATATCAAAATTAATATCGATAACCGTTTTCGATTCTAGGCATCATTCCTAGTTCAACTATCTCGAGAATAATAAACTAATTGAGAGTGGAGCAGGGCCGTAACTAACAGGGGGGAGGAGGGATGAGCCTCCCGCCAGGGCGCCAAAAGAAGCAAAGAAAAAAATTTAAATTGGCATTGGCGAAAAAGCAAGAAAAATGAAAATTTTGTTCAAAGTTCAAATTCGTTCAGAATGGATTGTTTTAGAATCATCTGCTGTTATACTACTACTACTACTACTACTAATATAGCGGCAAAAATACTGCCAGTGGCCTAGGCATTAACGTTGATCAAGAATTTTAAAAATGTCATAGAAGAAGACTGTCGCCAAAGTGGTTGGATGACAAAAATTTTAACCAAGCAGATTTAGATTTTTAAAATTTTATAGAAAATAATTTAAAGCAGTACTAACTAGGTACATTAATTTTTAGAATGCGCTCATCAATTGAAGATCTTATTCAAACCCTGTCTCCAATATATAATGTTTTTCAATATCCCATCTTCCCGAATAGCATTTTTACGTTTCCTAGACCGTAAGCGCTACTGGTCGCGCTGACAAGGTAGGAAATATAGGCGCGCCAAATCACTCCATTCCCTAGACAATGGACGCAATGCCAACTGTAATGTATTTAGGGTCTCGCAAATTCGTTTGAAATGCTCTGGTGGTTCAGTAATTAAGATGCTAGACTTCTAGTTCGGCGGCCCGGGTTCGATTCCCGTCGGTTTTTTTGTAATTTTTTTAATATCATGTTTGTAAAAAGTTTTTTTTCTTCATTTTGGGTATGCCGTGGGTTAGTTTTTGTTAGCTGCGCCCCCGTAGCGATTATCTACTCTCAGGTATTTATTTTAAGTATCAGTCACCCACTATTGCGCCTTCTGTCTGTCTAACTTTTTTCTTAATTTTGGGTTAGTGTTGGTTAGCACTTGATTAGTTCTCGTTGATTGAGCGAGCGAAGCAAGCGGAGGGTCATGCAAAGCCATAATAATGCGCACAAGTTGCACACACCGTATAGGGATCGGAGTGCTACGTTTCCTAGACTGTGTCTGCAACCGGTTGCAGACACGGTATAGGGAACGCAAAAATGCTCCCGAATAAACTAAAAATAGAAGATGTAGAAACTGTACTGCAAGTAATTCTATCAAATAATTGTACCCGAAAACCTGATGCTCATCCTTTGTTTGCGGAGCTAGAAATTTTATTTTCTTCTTGCAGTACCTAAGGCTTCCTCTTTAAAAGATATCACAGATATTTTAAGGTGCGTATAGACCTGACGGGACGCGCGCGCGACACGCGCGCGACAGTCCGAAATCCTATAGGCTTGCGTTCCTAGGAAGCGCGACGGTGACGGGACGGAATGCGCGGACGTTGCCCTTATGGCTAACCAAATAAGTGTGTTCCTAAGAAGCGGAACGTAACGGCGTCGGAACGGAACGTAAAATCCCGCCAGCAGCAGAGTCACGCCAGCAGTCGGTCGGCAGGCAACTTCGACGGGACGGGACGACGGAAAGTTATTTTTTTTTTTGTAGTGTATTGACAATGTCGGGCTTCACAGAAGAGAAAACTGAATTGCACATTGACTTGGTGCCACAAAACCCAGTATTGTATAACTTACAGTACAAAAATTCTGAATCCAAACGTTAGAGATCGAAAATTCTCACCGGTAGCATATATACCTGAAAATATGAAAAAAATATATTTTTTCTTCAAACGTCAATAAATCCGTCAGTACTCGACTGTGTAGGCGGCCGCGAAATTTCGTTTTTCCTCCGCCGGAGCTTTACTTTTCACTTTTCCGCCGGCGGAGGTAAAAGTGTTGTCATAGCAACATAGATACAATACAAACAGACAACAAAATAAGCGTCAACAACTCAAGATTTATTAAACTACAATTTGTATTTATCACTCAATTTGTGACTGCATTTCTAAAAATCACTAATTTAGGAACAAATTGGTTATTATTTAATCGAACTTACTCAATAACTGCTTATCAATACGGAATTAAAACGCAATCGGAAACGCAATCTTAAAAAAATAATTATTGTTGACAGTGTCCACTGACAGCTTTATGTTACATTATATTCACCGACACCGGTCTAAGCAAGGCCACCTACGACCGTGGTCTAAGCCGCCATGCGAACTCATTTATCTTTAATAATAATTAGATATTATTACTATTAAAAAGAGATGTTTTTGCATTAATTTGTCGACATTTGAAGAAAAAACAGCATATTTTATTTGGAGGAAAAGTTACTTTTCCTCCATATAAAATAATATACTATTATATCAAGGCATGATTTAGGCATTGGCGTAACTAGGCAAATATTCTAGGGGGGGCCAAGGGCCAGGGGTTAGAAATGAGGAATCACGCCGTAGGCGCCGTCGGAGGCAGACATTTTTTTCAGGTGCCACGCCTAAAAACACATTTTGAGACTTCAAAAAAATTGTGTTGTTTAGCAGAGACAATAACAATAAATAAAAAAATAGGCAGGCCTACTTAAAAATAAAAATACAAATAAGTAGGGGTAACTTACTTTTAAATTGAGCTTTATAATAAATACTTTTGAAGGTCAGGACCATTCTTCGTTCTTTAGAATTCCTTACAAAAACTCATATATTTTACTAAAAGTTATTTATTTTTATTGTAGAAAAAAGTAATGCTAATATTATAAAAATTAAATATGGACGAAAAACAAACATAACAACTTAAAACAAAACAGTAGAAACATCTATAGAAAATGTAAAGGCGCTCATACCAATTTTGTCAAGGAGTGACTGCGGTGTTATATTTTCCTTGACGAGTTCGTTCTCTATGTTTAAAAGCGATAAATTTATGAAGCGGTCCTGTAACATAGCAGCTCTTAACCATGTTATGATTCTTCGCATTGCGGAGAAACTTCTCTCGCAGTTAGCCAAACTGACAAGTAAGCCAATGGCAACTTTGAACAACTTGTAGAGATTTGGAGTTACATGTGGTTTTACGCACAATTTATGGTTGTCCAGGTTAGCATATGTGCCTTTATTTGTTAAAATGTAGCCCATAACTAAGGTTTCAACTTGTAGCAGCAAAGGGGTATCGATTTCCAGTACAGTTTTATAGTTGTTTATAAATTCTTTTGCACCAGAAGAATGGAGTTTAACAAATGAATCAACTGATTCTGCTAAAGGGAGATTTTCAAATCTTTCTTTGAAGTTACCAATAATATGGTCCATTATTTGGTAATAAATATTTATTTTCCAATAATCGAAAGTATTTGTATCTGACGACAAATCCAGAAAAGTACTTTTACCAAGAGTTTGGTCTGTGTAATAATTGTTCATTCTATCGGGTTGTTTTCTTTTTTTTTAACTCGTACAGGTTCAAGGAAAATGTCGTGTTCATATGCAAATTTCTGTATCTCCCCCCACAGCAAATCGAACTGATTTCTTTTCTCTTCAAAATTAGTAATAGTACCTGTAATTATTTCACTGGCCCGACCAAGAGTCGCATCTTTATTTTGAAAGAATTTACTTAGGACATTCGAGATTAACAATACAAAGTGAAATATGAACAAGCTGATGACAAATTCTGGTTTCTGAATGCAACTCAGTAGACTAAGTGCTTCAACGGAATTCTTATCTTGAGCCTGATTAACCTCTTCTTCCAAAACTTGTTTAATAAGATCATAATTCGTTATTACTGCTTTGCAGTTTTCGTAACGGCAACTCCATCTCGTGGTACTCAAGCTGCTCATTTCTTGAAAATTCTTAATACCTAGAGTGTCACGTACTCTAATAAGACTAGCGTGATTTCCTGGTTGAGAAAAATACACATACAGTGCTTGAAGAGTATTGAAAAAAGCAGTTGCAGCAGAGACTGCTGCACAAGAATCAGTTACTACCAAATTGACCTTGTGCGCTAGACAATGAATGTATACTGCTTGTGGATGGGTTTCTCTTATTATTGTTTGAACATCTCGATTCCTTCCTGACATTACACTAGCTCCGTCATATGATTGTGCGATTATTAACATATTATATAATTCGTTTATGTAAAAATATAGAATAAGTTTTGATTTTCCCTCAGCATCTCTTGAGTTGGAGCAATCCAAATTTTCCAAGAAAACGCTCTTCAACTTCTAAATTCTTAACATATCTAATTGTAATAGGTAACTGCTCCTCTTTGTAACACCCTGCTTCTTCGACTATTACTGGGGGGGGGACCAGAATGTTCTCTGGGGGTGGCCGGACCCCCCCTGGGCCCCCCTAGTTACGCCACTGAATTTAGGTACAACTGTCAGGCGAAATATACAAGTTCATAAAAATTTTCTTGTGAATTCTTTTTGGCACAAGTTATATTTTGATAGAGAATATCATCATTTAGCCATCAAAATCAAACCTAGAGCAATTCACCAAAAACATATAATTATTAATTAATAACTAATAAATTGGCATAAGTGAAAAAAAAAAATGTTGGTTCTCGAATATCTATAAAATTCGAATAGTAAGAATCAGTGTACTTACCTTAAGGTTACACCAAAAAAAATGTTGAAGTAACATTTTCTTTGGTAACATTTTCTTTGGTTACACATAATTTTTCCTCTGGGGAAATTGATTTTGTCACTCGGTTATATGGCTGTTTCAAAATGTCTTGTCTTATATTCGATAAGATATACGAAAATAGTTTTTTAGAAACTCAAAATACTCGCGAAATTTTTTCTCATTCTCGTATAAATATTTCTCAACTAACAGAGTATAATGACCCTCATGTGGCCAAGTTTTAAATATATCATGTTCGACTTCACGTTGCCGAACACGGCTAGTCAGAAGAAGCTCTTCCTCTATTTCATCTATTAAAATTTGCAAAATAAAATTTTCGGTATCCGTTTCCTTTCGTCGGCGTGCGGACACTCTGCCCGCTAGGAATGCACTGTGACCAGGCGGGACGGCAGCGAAACGTGCAAAGGCACCGTGGTTTTCACGCCCAGCTTCCGTCCCGTCACCGTCACGTTTCCTAGGAACGCAAGCCTTTAGTGTGGACGGGAAGCGCGCGCGGCGCTAGCGCCGCCTGTCCGAGACGCGTCACTACCCGTCTGCTGTCGGTTTTTCGACGGCCGATCAAAGAAAGAGCGAGGCGCAGTGAGGACGGATCATAGTAGGCGCGTAGCAATCGCGCCAGAAAGAAATCATGGAGGTCTGGAGTGAAGAAGTTGAAGTAGAACTAATTGACCTATACAAATTAAACCCCGTTTTGTGGAATCCAAAAGGCAAGGACTATTTCAGAAAAAACGGAAAATTCGATGCATGGATGGATATTACATAATCTTTGGGCAATGGCAGGACATGGGATGAATGCAAAAAAAAATAACAAATCTTCTGGGAACATACCGGAAGGAAAAAAAAAGTTAAAGAGGGCTCCGGCACTGGAAGTGGTAAGTATTTATACTAATTTAGTTGGAGTCTTATTTTGTATTAAGAAACCAAACAAATAAAGAGTTTCTACAGTAAAAGCTACCGAACTTTGCTAGTAAATAAAATACACAGTAATTAATAAAATTTTAATCGCTTTTAGTATATTTGAGATATCAAAACTAAGCTTCTGGACACCTGAACTTACACAAATAGATTTTTGGGCAAGTTCAATATCTTCACCAAGAAAAAAGTTTTTGATATGTCTCGGCAAATAGGACGGAAATCTGTAAACCGATTCTAGCCACTAGGGCGGTATTATATATAATTTTGCAATTTAAAATCGTTTTAAACGGATTTTAGACGATAAAAAAGCATATTTTAAATTAATCGAACCGTCAAAAGTATTATTTATTAATTATTATATTCGTAGTGTATTTGGATCCATTGCACAGCTTATTCTTAATGGACGGTTTAATTTAAAATGAATTTTCGCTTCAAAATCCACGACAAATTCGCCCGAAGCCACGGCTATCGTGCTAAAAAAGTCCGAATTTTCGGATTTTTTACAATTTTGCCATATAAAATCGTTTTTAAATGGATTTTAGACAATAAAAAAAGCATATTATTATTTTAAATTATACGAACCGTCAAAAGTATTATTCATATGCCCAGACGTTTAAAACAATATTAAGTCATAGCCCTCTTCTAAAATTTGCAATTTGTTTCTAACACTTTCACGCATAAACTGTTACGATCATCATGAAATTTTGTACAGATATTTTCAAGAGTATAGTAAAGAACATATAGGACACTTTCAGCTTCTAACCGCGGCTTCGCTCGCGTTGATTTTTAACGCCCGGTCCTACGTGAGCGATTTGCAGCGAACGCGAACGCGAAACAGTGGCGATGCCGTGCGACTATATTAACTTTTCGTACGGCATCGCCAGCGCTTCGCGTTCGCGTCGCCTGTAAATCGCTCACCTAGGACTTGGCGTAAGGGTTAGTTTTAATCCAATTTTTCATTTTCCTGAGGCTATATTTGTAAAATGTTTTTTTTCTTGATTTTGGGTATGCCTTGGGTTAGTTTTGGTTAGTTTTTGTGCAATCATTATTTTTATTTTAAACAATGTCGTGTACCCTACATTTTTTTTTATTATTGACCCGGTATAATGTGGAAATTTCAACCCTGAAATAAAATGCTGGAACCATAGACAATTTGCATGAAATAAGGATTCCAAATCTGCAAAAATCATCAAGATCCGTCAGTCCAATGTCAAGTTGTAGGATTCTAAAAAATCTTTAACCCTAATTTGATGTATAATAGTGTATTCAAGGCTAAAGGCCCTAAATCCAAAAACTGACAAAAAAGTCTAGAGATATTGATGTTACCTTAGTAACGAACTATATTGTAACCACCAAAATTTTTTTTTGTCGAAATGTCACAGACCTAAACTTTTAAATTTTTTGTATGATTTTACATCATAATTCAATGGTCCTATGAGAAATTTACGGCATGCAGCTTAATCAGGAATAAACTAGCTTTTAGAATCCGCAAGCCGCGTTCAAAAACTTTTTTCTTGGCGAGGATATTGAACTTTGAAATTTGCCTAAAAATCTGTCTGTGTCTGTCCAGCAGTTTAGTAGGGATTAACGAAAAAACATTTATTTCACATATATGTTTTCCGTTAATACTACAATATTAACGTATGTGTCTTATTTGCTTCTTTCCAAATAGGCAGAGAAGACATGTATATAAGCCGCTGGTTTGCCTATCAAGCATTTGAATTCTTGGAGGATCGATATGAGCCCAGGCAGCGTCTAGATACTGAGATAACCCATCTCTTTAAAATACTATTTCATTAGACCTGATACATTCATTTTTGAGACACCCTATATATGTATATATTTTGAGACACCCTTTATACATGTAAAAGATAAATCAAGTCATAAATTGAAGTCGAGTTTTTGCGAGGTTTTTTGGAGGAGATCCGAAAGGTATTGGTCGAGAACGAAGAATAGAGAGTCAGAAACCAGCGGGGTGTACAGTTTATTTTGGTGAATTGTTTTGCTTCTGTGTTGCAATATTATGTCATTACAAGTCGGTAAAATGAAACTTATAATATTGTTATTATCATAATTTGTACCATTATATATTTTATACTCATTGATAATTAATATTTGATGGCCTAACATGTGTATACCTTTTCATATTATTATTAGCATAATTTGCATAAACATTTCTCTTATTTTCATTGATAATTCATATTCGATGGCATAACGTGTGTATATATTTTGATGTTGTTATTAACATAATTTGCATAAACATTTCTCCTATTTTCATTGATAATTAATATTTGATGGCCTAACATGTGTATACATTTTCATATTGTTATTAACATAATTTGCATAAATATTTCGTCTATTATCATTGATAATTAATATTTGATGGCATAAGTGTGTATATATTTTGATATTGTTATTAACATAATTTGCATAAATATTTCTTCTATTTTCATTGATAATTAATATTTGATGGCCTAACATGTGTATACATTTTCATATTGATATTAGCATAATTTGCATACATATTTCTTCTAATCTCATTGATAATTTATATTTGATGGCATAACATGTGTATATGTTTTGATATTGTTATTAACATAATTTGCATAAATATTTCTTCTATTTTCATGGATACTTCATATTTGATGGCATAACATATGTATATATTTTCATATTGTTATTAACATAATTTGCGTAAATATTTCTTCTATTTTCATGGATAATTCATATTTGATGGCATAACATGTGTATATATTTTGATATTGTTATTAACATAATTCGCATAAATATTTCTTCTATTTTCATTGATAATTAATATTTGATGGCATAACACGTGGATATATTTTGATATTGTTATTGACATAATTTGCACAATTATTATTTCTTTTATTCTCATTGATGATTCATATTTGATGGTGTATATTTAATGAAATCGTTTTATGCTGTGAACAACACTGCTTTAAATGAAAACAAAAATGTATTGTTTGCTGTCTTTTCGTGCTGGAATTTTGGTTTTAGTATGACTGTGATTGCAAGTAAGAGCTTTTGTGAAATTACTAACATTTTCCTACCCTGACGGGAGAATATCCTAGTTATAAATGTAATGATCATTCTAGAGATATTGGCCCTAATTTCAACTTTAGCTGAGTAGCCTCCGTATCCCAGGACCTCAGTACCCTCCAGCGGCGACTGGCTAACTAACACCCCTTTTCGGTAGTGTAGTGGTTATCACATCCGCGTCTGGCACGCGGGAGACTCGGGTTCGATTCCCGACCGAAGAGCTATCTCTTCAGTTTTAAATGTATTGTTACAAGTGTAGAACTACAAATTGTGGTACGGGAGACAGTAATTCAATTAATTATAATACTAATAGATTATACAGCATAATTCGGTTTAGGAATTAAGATCGAGGGTTTCTCTGCCGTACTCTTTCCCCTCGTGAATTCCAGGCTGAGTCCGGCACGCTTTTCTTTAATAAATTAGGCGTATTAGGAATCTGTGGTTTAATTTACATGACGCACCTTTCCCTCAAATTTCCCTAAATGTGTTCCGTTGAAGCGCATAATGAGTGAGTAAAATTGTGCAAGATATAATAGTAACACAACGTAGGAATTGGTCCTCTTTTTAATCCATTTATTTTTAATCTAATTTGACGATCATTGGCAAAATAAAGGCAAACCACAATTTTACTTATCTGATTCAACTATTTTGAATCGACCCGGGTACGTTATACTACAATACGGTATGTATTCCTACACAGACTTTTTATAGACATATTTCCAGAACATCATAAGAACTATGAAATCATTTATTTCCATACATTATGAAAGCTCATTATCAAAAAATTATATTCCTTTCTCTTTTCTTAACAAATTCGACTTGCAAAAATAAAAATTTACTATTTGTGTTAAGCAAGCTATATTTGTGGGTCAAAAAACTAACAATTGGCCAGTTGGACTACACTGTTATCTGAATAAAAAAAAATAGGTAACAAGTATTCAATATGAAATTCAGAGTTAAGCGGTGTTATTGAGTTATAAAAAAATAAATTAACAAAATAAGGTTGGGGCCGAATATTTACATATTTTGAAGTGTTATAAAACTGTTCAATTCAAATTATTATATTTTGAATTTTTATCTGAAATAAAAACGTGTAACTGAAATTGCTAATGTTTTTAAATCCAAATAACAGCGGCAAAGCGAAATGGCAGATTTTTTATTTTTAATTCAAGCAGGAAATATGCGAGTATCTGTTATTCTATCTTACGTAAAATTATTTAACGTTCAGATCGAGGTACGCCACTGGTACGTTCACGCATTCGATATTTGCCACGATATAGCTCCTTCTTTTATGCAATAATCTGCAATTTCATCTCGTAGTTTCATTACAGAAGCTGAAGATCTTCTTGGTACTCCTCTCATAGGTATAATGGATGTATTGTCATTGTTTCTCCACGTGCCAGGTATTACAGTCCCATTTTCGTCATGGTCAAATGACATCTGG
>MU193416.1:0-19909 GCA_016904865.1 Pissodes strobi | reverse complement strand
TAAGTGAAACTAACCGAAAGTTTATTGGAAAACTAACTTAAACTAACCAAATCTATTAAAATTGATTATAATGTATCGGAACCGCTTTAAATGACTAAAATAAGTTAAAAATAAGTGAACTAACGGAAAGTTGGTTCGACCACTAGCCCAAACTAACCAAATCTACTAAAACTGATTATAACGTATTGGAACCGGTTCAAATGACTAAGGTATAAGTTAAAACTAAGTGAAACTAACGGAAACTTGATTCGACAATTAACCAAAACTAACAAAATCTAATAAAATTGATTATAACATATCGTAACGGGTTCAAATTACTAAAATAAGTTGATACTAACTGAAACTAACCCAAAATAGATTGGATGACTAATCCAAGCTAACCAAATCTATTAAAATTATTTATAACGTATTGGAACCGCATTAAATAACTAAAATAAGTTGGGAATAAGTGAAACTAAACGAAAGCTGAATCGACAACTAACCCAAACTAACCAACTCTATTAAAGTTGATTATAACGCATCGGAATCAGTTCAACTGATTGAAATAGTTAAGACTAAGTGAAACAAACCGAAAGTTAAATCGAGGACTAACCTAAACTAACCAAATCTATTAAAATTGATTATAATGTATCGGAAACGCGTTAAATGACTCAAATAATTTGAGAATAAGTGAAACTAACCGAAAGTTGGATCGACGACTAACCCAAACTAACCAAATCTATTAATATTGATTATAACATATTAGAACCGCTTTAAATGACTGAAATAAGTTGAGAAAAAGGGAAACTATTTGAAAGTTGAATCGACGACTAGACCAAAGTAACCAAATCTACTAAAATTGATTATATAGTATCTGAACCGGTTCTAATGACTAAAATAGGTTGAACCTAAGTGAAACTAACCAAAAGTTGATTGAACGACTAACCGGATTAGGTTGGTTAGTTCGGGTTAATCGTCGATTCAACTTTCGGTTAGTTTCACTTAGTCTCAACATATTTCAAATATTTGAACCGGTTCTAAGACGTTATAATCAATTTTAATAGATGTTATTAGTTGGGTTAGTCACCAAATCAACTTTGGGTTAGTTTCTCTTAGCCTTAACTTATTTTAGATATTTGAACCGATTCCGATACGTTATAATGATTTTATTACATTTGGTTAGTTTAGGTTAGTCGTCGATTGAACTTTCGGCTAGTTTCACATAGTCTCAACTTATTTTAATCATTTGAACCGGTTCCGTTACGTTATATTCAATTTTAATAGATTTGGTTAGTTTGGGTTAGTAGTCCAATCAACTTTCGGTTAACTTCACTTATTCTCAACTTATTTTAGCCATTTGAAGCAGTTCCGATACGTTATAATCAATTTTAATAGATTTGGTTAGTTTGGGTTAGTGTTCAATTAACTTTCGGTTAGTTTCACTTATTCCCAACTTATTTTAGCCATTTGAAACGGTTACAATACCGACGTCATTATCGATTCTAATAGATGTGGTTAGTTTGGGTTAGTCGTCGATTCAACTTTCGCTTACTTTCACTTATTCTCAACTTATTTTAGTCATTTAAAGCGGTTCCGATACGTTAGAATCAATTTCAATAGATTTGGTTAGTTTGGGTTAATCGTCGATTCAACTTTTGATTAGTTTCACTTTGTCTCAACTTATTTTAATCATTTGAATCGGTTCTGATACGTTATAATCAATTTCAATGGATTTGGTTAATTTGGGTTAGTCATCCAAACAACTTTCGTCTAGTTTCATTTAGTCTCAACTTATTTTAGTTATTTGATCCGGTTCCGATACCTTATAATCAATTTTAATAAATTTAGTTAGTTTGGGTTAGTCGTCGAATTAACTTTGGATTAGTTTGGGTTAGTCGTCCAAACAACTTTCGGCTAGTTTCACTTAGTCTCAACTTATTTTAGTTATTTGAACCGGTTCCGAGACGTTATAATCAATTTTAATAGATTTGGTTAGATTGGGTTAGTCGTCCAATCAACGTTCGGTTAGTTTCACTTAGTTTCAACTTATTTTAGTCATCTGAATCGATTTCGATACATTATAATCAAGTTTAATAGATTTGGATAGTTTGGGTTAGTCGTCGATTCAACTGTCGGTTGGTGTCAGTTATTCTCAACTTATGCTAGTCATATAAAGCGGTTCCGATACGTTATAATGATTTTATTACATTTGGTTAGTTTGGGTTAGTCGTCGATTGAACTCTCGGCTAGTTTCATATAGTCTCAACTTATTTTAATCATTTGAACCGGTTCCGTTACGTTATATTCAATTTCAATAGATTTGGTTAGTTTGGGTTAGTAGTCCAATCAACTTTCGGTTAGCTTCCCTTATTCTCTACTTATTTTAGCTATTGAGTTTGTCGTCGAATCAACTTTGGGTTAGTTTCACAGTGCCAAAAGATATTTAATATTTACAAAGCATTCCGTTATCGTTATATAATATGTACTTATAAAAAAAATCTGACACCTAGACGATTTTTCCGGTCTCGACTTTCACCTAATTTTATTAACATATCTATTCACTAATCCGACTATAGATTTCTCCTATTTGCCTTTGTATTTTTCATTGCTTCGTATATATTTCCACCGAAGTCCAAATAAAATATTAAAATAGAAATAAAATTAAGGATTTCCACAAATCCGACTCTGTTCTGAACACTCTGCCTACACACGAACGACTGATTAAACTAAAACGCTCTACATGCTGCCAACAATCTGCGGATTTTCGGCGGCTGGCACAAAATATTTGGGGGAGTGGAGCTACTAGTTTACATATACTTTGCTAATACCCTTTTAAGCAACAAATCTGAATACACTAACGATTTTTTATTCACAGAAAATTTAAGTTCATCATGCAAAGAAAAACCAGTAAATTTTTTTAACTCGAGCTCCGACATTAACTTATTTTTTAAGCAACACAACTCACCAGCATAATTGTCATTTTCAGAAGTAAGTGTCTCAGCTGTAGAAAGAAGGCTTTGCCGTTGTTCCTCCAAAACATGCATTTTTTCTTCAAGAAGGCTTCTAACTTCAAGTGATTTTTCAATATCACACGAACTAAAGGAGACCTGAGTTTCACTGTCGTGGTGATATAGTGGAATTAATTTGGGTAACTATAGTGGTGGTACTGTAGTTTGATCAAAATCCTCTCTGAATTGTAAAAATTATTCTATTACTAAAGACCTAAGTTTTATCTGTACATTCAATATTTCTTCCCAATACTTTTGATAACGATGAGGGTATACTAACTATACTTATAGGTATAATGAGAAAAAATGGCAGGGCAGGTATAAGGGATAAATATTGTAAACTCAGAGGCTGATTTATGTTTCAATGTTTCTGATATTCAATCTAAAAGTGATGATTCCCGACCACTTTCCTAAAAATTAAAAATTTTAGCAAATTCTTTTGACTTTATTGCTCACAATGCATAAATCAAGAGCATCTATCATATTGCATTGGTTTTGTTAGAATTTAACTATTTGGCAGTAAAATTCGAGTAAAATTCAGACAAACTAGAAACTCCCTTACTATTTCATGAATTGTGTATTCAGCAAGTAGGTCAAGATACTTTTCATTTTTCGACGATATTTCACGTACTCTTCGAGTTTTTCTCTTAAGGTAAAATCATTAAATAATTTCTCTTCCTTCGAGTTGAGTAATTATTTAAATAATTTCCAGCGAATTAGTTGCTTTTATTTATCGCAGGTGTGACACGAAGTCTGTGCTAAACCGCTTATTGACTAATTAGTCAATCAACGGTTAAACGAAAGTGGCAGGTGGTCGAGATATGCACAACATGCTTAACGATGAACAATAATCAAATAAAGATAACATTGTTGCATTAGGGCAGTGAGCCATAATGCACACATCAGAAAGAACATATATTTCATTCCAGCTTCATTCTAAGATTAAGTCCTCAAATATGCTCCTCAAATGTTTAAAATTGATATCCGGCAATAAATTTGGCTGATATTGCACAGTTGTCGGAAAGAACATGCATATAACAACTGTAAAAGTTAAAGACTAATAGTTATTTTCCGTTAACATTCAAATTATATTTGTTATATAACGGGGATATACTAGAGCCAACGATTCCCAAAGCGACAGTTCTCGTTTTACCTCGCTTTCTTCTTTATTCAATTTATTTTACTGAGAAAATATACCAATCGGAATCAAAATGCCTATATCGATACGCAATTTCTTATGACGGGGGATTGCTAGTAGTATCCCTAAGAAACGAGAGCCGTATGGCATATTTTATTTTTATGAAGATGCGATGCCAATGTGAAAATAAGCATTGATATTTATTTGCTTTCATATATTGTAATCATGAAAAAGTATTCAATTCATATCATTGAGTTTTTCACCAGCTAGTTACTATGTTGTAATACAATGGTACTATACATGGTTTCAGTCACAGCTTTCCTCAATCGAAATATTTATTATTGAGCAAGGCAATTTGACAGATTTGATGTTACATAATAAACAGCAATGCTCCGTCCTAGCATAAATGTTTCTCTATTAATAGCGTAATTGACAAATAGTGTCCCAAGCACAACCTAGAAGCGAGGCCATTAGAGATTAAACACAAAATAGCTGAGTACAGGCAAGTCAGACTGTTATTACTTGAATGGATTATAATTTTGATTAATTATCGTTGATTTTGGGGATTATATTGCTACCAGCTGGGTATCAAATAGATTTCCGCCGCGTTCGTATTTGCTGAGGCAATCGCTCAAGAGGAAATAATTGTTTATAGAAAATGTATATAGAAATGAGGCTATGCGGGTTAGGGTCGTTCCAATCTGTATTCGGAGTTTCATTTTTTGCAAATCCCCGGGAGACAATTAACATGCCATAAAAAACCGTTGGGTGATGGATTAATTACATATATTCTGCTCATAGCAGTGAACTGCAGATATTTATTGGTCCTAAATTTGAATAATTACTCTTTTCTAAACGAAACTAAATTCTTGGCTGAAAAAGTTCCAGCTGAATCTCCAAAATAAATGAGACAACTTATCTTATTCATAAAAGTACATTACAATATTTAAAATAGCATAATAATTGATATAGAAAAGGCAAGCAAGGTTCCATTAAAAGTATATATATATATATATTCGTATGCTATCTTACCAGCCAAACATATATTGCCTCTGGTTGCCGTATTTTACAGCGAATTCCCCTAAAACTCAACAACATATGATATAGTTCGAAATGATAAAAAAAACTTCAACATAATATTATGTATTTTGCTAGGCCAGCTTCAAACAAACATTAATTTATCTCAATGTTTGATTAGGAAATGGCCGCACCTTCATCTCCGACCATCTGATCACATCATTTGCTGTTCTCATTATGTTAGCTTGCCTTGAATGAGTGATTTATTCAGAAGGTTTTCTCTTTTGATTAAATCAAGGGCTTCAATGTAAAAATTAGTAGTTTTTTCGTCCATTTTAGGCTCACCCGAAAGTCGTGTCAGACAGGCGTTCGCCCATTGCTTCTAAAACACTGCTATAGCTATTATAGCAATTGATATCGAGACAACCTATGGACGTGAATCGTTCTTGGAATTGTGCATTCAAGAACCGATGTGCAAGATCTTCCACAATCAAAGACCCAGGAATAAACTTTTGCAATGCCCCAGTGGCTCCAGGAGTTTCTGGTCAGTAGCAAAGGCAGTAAGGAATATTTTTAGAAAAACCCCTTTTCCACCTTTGAGAGACGAACGCGGCGTCACGGCGGCTTCAGCCAAGGAAAAAGCAAACCTGCTTGCCGAAATATTTTCATCGCACTCTATCTTAAATGTCCCCTATGGCAAGGCTCTCTCCACCATATCCAGCATCAACACTACCATGACAATAATTAAGTTTCACCACCGTAGCATTCGTAAAGTCCTCAAGGAGCTAGATACGCAAAGGGCATCAGGGCCGGATGGAATACCTGCTATCGTGTTTAAGAACTGCGCCAACGAACTACCACCCATTTTTTTCCAGACTTTTTCTCTGTCTTACCGAAAGAGGATTTACCCGTATTCTTGGAAACTCGCTCTAGTGCAATCTGTTCTAAAAAAGGCAAGAAGACCACGTCCTCAAACTATCGTTCAATTGTCTTGCTTCCAATAATTTCCAAAGTCATGGAACGTGTAGTCAATCAGCAACTACTCAAGTACCTCGAGACCAACAGAATAATTAGCGATACGACTTCCACAAAAAGAGGTGGACAGGAGATATATCGGCCTATGTCACTCATATCTGGGGTAGAGCAATTGAAAACTACGGAGAATCTCGAGCGATTGCGTTGGATATGTCAAAGGCATTTGATACATTTTGGCAAGACGGAACAAACTGCCGTCCTTTGGACTACCAGTGTCGCTCTGCAGCTAGTTTGCCAGCTTACACAAGAACCGATCTCTGCACGTTGCAGCTGATGGATACATCTCACACACATTCACCATTAATCCATTAGTACATAAGATCCGATAAATCGGATGTAGTATTTATGCAATCCTACTTTCGTATAAGCTTCACCTGGCTTTTGTAACAGGCGTTGGTGATATGTTTCAGGTGTAAACTTCTTATTTATTCAATTTTTACGGTGTGATAAATACCTAAAAGAAGTTAAAAGTGCACTAAAAGCAACATGGATCCATAGCTCTATTTAACGAGACAACAAGGGCAAATATTTTCTATTTTATTTTAATTTTTTGACAACGTCGACCTCAAAATTAATGGAATTTGTATGTGTAGTAAACCACCTGACATGATCGAGTAGTAATCTGCTCATAAATTTAAAATATTATGTAAATATATGAGCCTAAAATGGAGATCCCAAATATCGGATTGTATGCTTTATTGCCAACTTTTTCCGTATGCGAGTGGGCAAAGATAAATTGACACTTTTTATTTATAGTAGGAGAGCTGGCACGAAATTTTGGGTAGATATTTGAGGCAAGCTGAAAACTTGTCACATACCTCTCTGATTATGCCCCAAAACAGGAAACTGCAGACCTGGCTGGGGATTAGCGGGGCTAAATCAACCCCTAAATTTTTTAAAATATTATTTTTTTCGTTCGAAAAATGTATTTGAGGCAATCTGCAATTTTGATATGTTGTAGTTTAATGTTTAAGGAATAAGAAAAAAAAATAAGCCAGACGAATTAGTCGGAATTTTAACAAAAAAAATATAAAAATGTATTTGAGGCAACTTGAAATTTTAACAGGGTATTATTCATAGCTAAAAAATAAGATTGTCAAAAAGACAGATCATTTTGCTGAGACTTTCTACCTGCCAGGTGATCAAACAAATTATGCATAGGTGCAAGTGAGCAGCGCTATAGACAAGCTGTAGTATGAGAGAGAGCGTTTATCGGCAGCTGTCTGAGTTCTGGCTTGTCGCGTTACTATTGGCTCTGGCGAGGTCACGTGACTTACAATAGCCATGAGGTTTCTAGTCGGAATTTCGGAGTCGTTATTCTCAGTCGTATAATTCTAATATTTGTGTTACACGTTTTATAAGTTAAATAATTTTAAAATGTCTGGTGAAAAATTAGTTTGTGTCATTTGCCAAAAAGGATGGTGGTAAAGTGATTCCTTTTGTAGAGAAAACTCTCAAAAAAAGTCATGAAGTGTTAGAAATCCGTAAACATTACGGATTCAAATACAATAATATTGTTTTGCCAGTGATTCCTAACCTTACAGACGGTTATCGGAAATAATTGCACAAGTGCATCAAAATTACCGATAATTTTGCATGACAGCATGTCGTCTAAAAACTGCATGAGTTCATTTTCATATTTTGGAGAAAGAGCCCGACACCGAAGGTGGAGGGCTCTTTTTCCAAAATATGAAAATGACCGAATGCAGTTTTTCTAAGACAACATGCTCGAATGCAAAATTATCTGGTTATTTTGATGCACGAGTGTAATTCGGGGGAATATTTCCCGAATAAGGACATGGCTTAAAAAACTACATTTTTATTCCTTTTTTAATACAGGAACGTACATGTAACTGTAAACAAAGCAAATAGACGCAAAAATACGATTTTTTTTAATCCAAAACGAAACTCTTTTAATAATATAATATTCACTTGACATTGACGTTATTTATAAATTGTGGCTGTCATCGTAAGTTTACAATGGATTTACCATAGATACGTAAGATGCAATTATCGCTGTGCTCTTTCGGTTTCTACAGTGCAATTATCGCTGTAATTTTCCGAGAATTGCACTCCTCTAATGGGATTTTTTATACATGAGGGAAATATTCACATAAATTGTTATAAGATTTTTTTAGCGTTGATGAAGAAATATTATAATAATATTGTGATTGGATCTAATGTTTCAACTCCTGTAGAAGGTATTGTATTAATTTAATTATTTTTCAAGCAATATATGCTCATAAATAGAATAAAGCATTCACAGTATTGAGTTTACCTATTTTCTTACTGGCAATATACAATATTCAGTATAATTTTATTATTATTGTATCTTTTACCTGTATAACTCAATACAATAGTTCTAACAGCTATGCATACACAAAAACTACCTGCCCGAATTCTAAGGGTCACTCTAAAATTCTGAGGTTCACTCTAAAACTGTTAAAAGTTATTTCAACATAGAATTTTCAAACTTATTTATATTTCATATATATCTAAAATTACTTTTTATTTATTTAAATACAAATTTATTGTGATAAGTATAAAATTAATAAATTTTGATAGTGTTACTTTTTCCCCAATGAGTTAAAGTCATTTTTATTGAATGTTTTTTGGCCTAATAAACATCTCATTTTATTACTGTATAAGGCTTTAACTGTTAACGAAAATTTCAATTACATTTTTAAAATAATTTCTTTTCAGACAATTTATTATCCGACAAGTCACATCGACAAACTGCGTTTGAACCATCTATATCAGCATCTACAGTTGAACTCTCTACATTTACAGCAGAACCATCTACATCAACACTCCAACCATCCACATCTGCAATAGAACCAGCACCATTAGCACCACAACCATCTGCATCTATACTTCAATCATGTACATCTACATCAGAAGCTCATATTGTTGTTGATGACGAAGACAATGTCACTGATTCGTCAAGTACGCCCGTGGATAGCAATATTGATCAAAATTCCTAGCTCAATCAACAAATTTGTATTTTTTGTCTCAAAAACTCTAAAAATGTCAAGGACAACGACAACCGCTTGCTGAGTTGGATAAAGAAAAATTAATACAATCCTTAGAACTGTACAAACCATTTATCCAAGAGACTGAAACTTTTCAAAAACTACAAAATTCTGAGACTTTATATAATCATCGCATTTGCCGAAAGAATTATTTTAATAAATTACGGAAACTTAAATATAAACGAGAAACAAATTACCGCAAAAATTTGCAATTACATAAAGAAGCTTTTCATGAAATTTACAGCTTTATCGATGAAAGGGTGATCAAGAATAAAAAAAATTGTTCTTTCACTTTTATTTGTACTAATTATTTACAAATTATTTCAAATATTGCTGCGGAAAAAGGTGAAGAATATTATAATATTTTCAGTGGACTCACTTTGAAAAGAAATTACAAAAAAATATATCAAAACACCATACAAATTTTGTTAGTACATAATAAGAAAATTCTTGGGCCAACAGGCTACTAAATTAACGACGATTTATTAACTTTAATAGAAGATGAATTGGAAGGAGATTCTGTTAGCTCTGATGAAGAAGAATTCACAGAAGATGAACAACAATTTATTTCTGACGTGGAATGAATAAAATTTATATTTTTGTACTCATAATAATTCTTCAGTTGTATTATTATTTTATCTTAATAAATCTGATTTTGTAATTTTGCAATCATTACTTTCTTTAATACGTTAGCCTTTATTAATTTTAAGATGAAAAAAACTTTCATCTTCCGTATAAATTTCCAGTTTGAATACTGTCACGAAAACAGTAATTTTTTATATTTTAGATGTAGCGGCAAAAATATGAATCCTATAAAAAATTTTTTTAAACAAAAGTTGTTGAAAAATTAATGTAAAAAAATAACTTTTATGATTTGTTGCAAAAATCAATATTTTTGCACTAATGTCAATGAAATTCCGATTAGAAACCTCGTGGCTATTGAAAGTCACGTGACCTCGCCAGAGCCAATAGTAACGCGGCAAGCCAGAACGCAGATAGCTGCCGATTTTTTTTTCTCTCATACTACAGCTTGTCTATAGTGCTGCCCACTTGCACCTATGCATAATTTGTTTGATTACCTGGCAGGTAGAAAGTCCCAGCAAAATGATCTGTCTTTTTGACAGTCTTCTTTTTTAGCTATGAATAATACCCTGTTAAAATTTCAAGTTGCCTCAGATACATTTTTTATATTTTTTTTGCAAAATATTTTTGCGCGCGCCTGGCAATGTTAAAACCCCGACTAATTCGTCTGGCTTATTTTTTTTTTCTTATTCTTTATAGATTAAACTACAACATATCAAAATTGCAGATTGCCTCAAATACATTTTTAGAACGAAAAGAAATATATTTTTTTTTAAATTTAGGGGTTGATTTAGCCCCGCTAATCCCCAGCCAGGTCGCAGTTGCGTGTTGGGGCATAATCAGAGAGGTATGTGACAAGTTTTCAGCTTGCCTCAAATACCTACCCAAAATTTCGTGCCAACTCTCGCACTATTATGTGTCATAGTCCCATAGTGAAATACGTCATACTTCTTAAAAACCTAGTTATTTCATGAAACGCCGTCCTTGCTTTTCATGAAATTCCCCAAATTAACTCCACTTTTCCGGAAGTGACGTATTTCACTATTTCACTACGACATAACAATTATATACTTATATGAAGCGACAAGGAAAATGTTTTTGGGTTAGGAAGTAATACTGTATTATCTTTGATAACAACTTCCAGAATACCTCCTAATAAAGGATTTAAATTATTTTTCGACAACTACTTTTCGTACGTTAGCCTATTTCGGCCTGGCATTTGACACAACTTGGTTACTGTGCGACTGGCACTATTCGCGACAACAATGTTGAAAAACGTCCCTTGACGGAAAAATCAAAGATGGAGAAGTTAGGTAGAGGTTCGTATGAGTTTAGGTGGGGAATTGAAAACGAGGTATGTTTAGTGAGATGAAAAATGATAAAGTTGTGACTTGTGCAACAAATTTTGATTCCATTGACGAAGGAAAATGTTACAGATGGACTAAAGGTTCAAAAGGAAAAAATGCTGTAGTTCAACCTTTACTATTACAAAAATACAATAGTGGCATGGGCGGCGTTGACAAAATGGACCAGTTGGTAGCCAATTATAGGACCAGAATATGGCAGCCCATATTTTGTTACTTGCTGGATGTTTCAGTAACCAATGCATGGCTGTTGACGAAAAGGATATGTCCTATAGAAAAATATTATTATTCTTTGATACGTTTTCGAAGAAACCTAGCAAACTGTCTCCTCAAAACACGCGGCACTCAGTCGATGAAAGGAAAAATAATACAGAATTCAGTGAACGATGTTCGTTACGATGGTCGCGATCACTGGCCAGACTATGTAAATACTGAGAGACTATGTAGAAATTGTTAATTACTTCATCCTCCTCAATCGGACTATTGGGTGTCTCGTTCAACAGCAATATATCCTGACGTAACCACCTTGCCAACATCGCAAAATCAGCCTCGCAAAGGGCTTGATGCGCTATTTCAACAAAAAACTATACGCATCGCAGCTCTACAAGGCACAAATAAAACCGTGCTTAGAATACTGCTCACACATCTGGGGTGCCGCACCTAGGCACACTCTAAAGCTGCTGGATTCCATTCAGAAGAGAGTTGTGCATCTCGTCGGGACCCGAAATTGACCCGGGATCTGCATAGTCTGAAACACCGCAGACATGTGACCTATATATCCCTGTTTTACATATATTTTCCCGGCAGAAGTTCCCAGGAGTTGGTCCGCATCATCACGCCTCTAGTAAAGCCTCTCAGACAGTGGCGACAGACGGCCAGAGCGCACCCGTTCGTTGTGCAACTGGACAAGGACTTTTTTGTCTGATGCATTGCATCACTGTGGAACTCACTCCCAGGACATCTATTTTCCCTAATTACAACCTACGACTTTTTAAGAACCGTGTCAATCACTGCCATAAAAATAATAAAAAGGGAAATAGAATTAATGGTTCAAAATATATTGGGTCAGATATCATGTGATATGCGATTGCTTCGACTTTTACGACAATAATTGCAAACTCTTAATATGTTAATATGGAATTCGTCGACGCTCTCAGCAAATGAAATTTACCTCCTGTCGTATTAGATACCTAAATATTCTCCACCGTAAGAGAGGGATGAAGAATGAAATGCCATATAGTTTTCTTTTCAGCAAGAACCGCTACTAACCCAAACTCTTTATATGTTAATAATATCAAATTCTTTGAAGCTCTTACCTTTTGCATTAGATTCCCAAATGCGAAAAAAAAATGAAATGACATGTAGTGTTCTTTTCACTCACAGAGTCAGAGTATAGGTGATAGGATTTTTCCAAAGCTTAGCAGTAAACCTTTTATTAACATAGGCTCCCAGTGTCAGTCTGTCACTAGGTCCAATTTAATGCCCTTTGTGCTAAAACAGGTCCTTATGAGCCTTTTCTTTGCCGTATTCTTTTGGCTATTTAAGGTAAAACGTATTGCATAATCGAGTTCAGCATGAAAAATGAACAAGAAATAATGAATTAATGCAGTGGTTAATCAGCCACAAAGGTTAATGAGATATTGGTATGCAAAAATTAAAACATTTAACACAATTTCTGAAAACTAATCTAGCCTAATTTATGCCGATGGACACAATAATCAAAGACTAGCATATAAACTGGATATATCCAAGTTGAAACTATTTGTGTTTGCCATTAAACAGCTCCCGATGTTTTTTTCCATAATTAAAAGCCCAATTTAATCTCGAAGGATCAATAAAAGGTCATAATGCCCACAATATACATTTAGATCTTTATTTGTCATCAACATTTTGTTAGGAAAACTTTCCCTCCGTGCTTCAGAAATTGATAGAGAATCAACTTTTTCGATTTTCTTTTTATAATTTTCAATATTTGGAATAAATCTGATGCAGTAAGCATGCATGCGAATTAATTGATGTGAGGAATAGAAGGAATGATCGAAAAAGGAATATGAATCATTTCACTAATAATTATATTTGTGAAGCCACATCATTTATCTAGAATCTCCTGAGAAATATACTTTTAGGTTTTAGATCTGGTCACTGGAATGAAATGGTGTATGGATTCAGAAAATTGTGTTTCTTTCCTTGTGTTGAAACTGAATGATGAATAGGTGTTTTGTAATATGAAAACTTTGAAAACTCGTTATTTTTCTCCACTATTGAAATTGCATTTTAAAACTGGGTTCTTAAAACTGATAATTTACATATTTTCTGGTCATGAGTTTTAGAATCTCTTTGCACGGGAGGTTTCAAACGTTTTCTCAGCTGTCGCAAAGTAACTAAAATGAACCTTGGAGTATGGAATGATGTCCTCTGATGAAGTACCAAGTAATTCTTTGTATCTCTAGCAGATTTTGTAAAACAAAAACATTAATTCTGAGCCGAGCACCTTGGCTCCGAATTAAATCTATGTAATACAATCTGTGAATCACACTAATAGTGCCAATAAAGGTAAATAGAAGGCACTTTTAAAAGAACTGCATGAGTTTGGCTAAACTCTAATTTTGAAATTACTGGAGAGACCCTATTCTTGTTTTAGAATAGTTGGTTAACGAAAACTGTAATGTATTGACTAATTCACCTAAAAGTAAACCGGGAAACCATAAGACAATATAACTCATATCTCCTTGATGAAATAAATCTAAGGAATTTTGGAGTGGAAATTTCCTATGGCATGTCCAGCACACTATTTCTGGGTAGTGGATAAGACTTAGCTGTCTACGCAAAATCATCTAACGCTCATGGCTGTCTGTGCATGTAACGCTCAAAACCGTCTATGTTTAAGCTCCTGAAACCCACTTAATATTAAATATATACTTTTGTTTAGGGTAAGCACATTTGTGACTCATTTCTCCCTAAAAGGATATTGTCAAAACAGACGGTCAGATCAGACTACCAGATGCAGACATAAATTGCTGGGTTTTACCCACAATTAATTTAAGAAGTATTAACATATGATGATACCATCTTTAATTGTATTTTATTTTGGAATTTAATCAACATTTAAACACCTTTCATTTCGAATTTTTTCAACTAACATACATTGAACATTCCGAAAATAAATTCGGATCAAGAGCTAGAGAGATATACTACCCAATTCCACGAAGAAATAATCAAGGCTTATAAAACCAATTCCATTACGAAAACATTTAAGGGGTGGTCTATCAAATTACTTCCGAAAGAACTACAAAATCTTATTAGAAATAATAGGAAACTCAGAAAGGACTACACAAGGAATAAAACTGAAGACCTAAAATCACTATTAAATACCCATTCTGGCATACTTAGAGAAAAGTTGAAGGATTATAGGACCAAGCTTTGGGACGATAAGATTAAGAAACTAAGTGTGAAAGATCACTCAGTTTGGAGAGTATTCAACGCCTTGAAGAGACCGAAACAGCATGTTCCACCAATTCACGGAAGGAATGGGTTGGTATACTCTGATCTAGACAAGGCTGAAGAAATAGCAACGACATTGGAGGAAATATTTTAAGTCAACAATACAGACTATAGCAATCCCAAATTTGACAGTAGCGCAAATAAAGAATTTAAGGAAATTCTTGAACAAAAAGGACCGAACCGTATCAAGGACTTTGCCACCCCAGGTGAAGCGAAATATATTTGCTGCCACCAAAAGGTAAAAAAGGCACCAGGAATGGATGGAGTCAACAACAGAATGCTTAGAGCACTACCAGATAAGGGATTTGTTTGTATAGCCCAGATGGCTAACGCAGTACTTAGGCTATGCTATTTTCCTAAGTTATGGAAAACGTCTTGCATTTTTACCATAAGGAAACCAGGAAAAAATCCGACATTTGCTGCTAACTACAGACCTATTAGTTTGCTCCCTGTAATAGGGAACGTTGTGGAAAAGATCTTAAAGAAAAGGCTTGTAAAAGTAATAGATAATCTGGGAGTTATACCCCATCAACAATTCGGATTCAGAAGTGGGCATTCTTCGGAACACCAAGCACTTAGAGTTGCTGAGTATATCTCGATGTCGTTTAATTTGGGCATCGCAGTGGGTTCGGTGTTCTTGGACGTAGAAAAGGCTTTTGATTCGTTATGGCATCAGGGTATGGCATTAAAACTAAAAGAACTTAAATTCCCCGAAATGTGGAGAAGATTAATCATAAATTACCTTCATGGCAGAAAATTCTGCGTGAGAGTAGGATCAGAGCTTTCAACTTTTAAGAAGGTTAGGGCTGGGGTCCCACAAGGCTCTGTGCTCGGCCCCATACTTTACAACTTGTATACATGTGACTATAGGCCAGCTGCATCAATATTTTACGGGCTTTATGCTGACGACACGGTCTTCCTTTACAGGAGTAGGAGCGGAGCTTTTCTGTCAAGAGAGTTACAGAAAGAATTAAATAACTTTGAATTTTGGACAAATAAAAATAAAATAAAGTTAAATCCAACCAAAACCAAAACCGTATTCTTTCAAAAAAGACTCCTGCCTAAGGGCCCTAACCTGAGAATTTACGGTGAGGAAATTCAATGGGACAAGGAAGTTAAATATCTAGGCTTGATCTTTGATCAAAAACTCACGTGGGTCAGCCACATAAAATCAATCAGGCAAAAAATAAAAGGGGGAGTTGCCCAACTATATTCCTTGGTAGGAAAACATAGCGCGTTGACCATAAACACCAAGTTGACTATACTAAAGGTGGTAATTAGGGCCCAAATTGCATACGGAGTTGCAATTTGGGGCACAATTGCGAGATCCTACATAGACGTACTGCAAGGCACTGAGAATCGATTTGTGAGGGGAGCAGCAGCAGCCCCATGGTATGTGAGAAATGCTGATTTATTCAGAGATTTAAAATGGATTCCCCTAAGGGACTATCTCCATGGTAGGATTAGAAAGTTCTACGAGAGAATTGAAATTCATCCAAATGAAGAGTTAAAGGAACTTGCAAACTATACACCAGGAGACAGCTCCACAAGACTGGGGAAATATAGAAGACCAAAGGACTCTATAACCCTAATATTGGGATGATTCAAGACAACTTACCAACATAAATTAACATAGACATTTAAGATTCTGCAAATGTAGTGTAAATTATGTAAATGACTTTTGCACAACATAAGATGAAGTTCTGGTCAGAATAATTGAAACCGTAAATAGTGCAAATACGAATAAATAAAAATCTAAAAAATCTCTGTAAGGTTACTTACAGGTTTTATGTACAAACCTGTAAGTAACCTGTATAGAATAGCTAAATATAGGAAAGCTACCACTAATATTGGACATACACCTGAGGTTGGCCCTTAAACATAAGGTCACGCCAAATGTCAAAACCCAAAGGGTTATACGGTATAAATCAAGCATGTAAATAATGTATAAAACAAACCGATACATTGAGAAGAACATAAGTTCTAAAGGAGTGGTCAAAAGAACCAAGATTGCTAAAACTAGTGAGGTGCCAGCAACACAGCGGCAAAGAGGGCTTTTAACAAGTAAGATGACTCTGCTAAAAAGGCTATGGCCAGTGGCAGTAGTTATATAGGCAGCATGGTAGACCTGCATGCGGTGGAGGTTTGGTTGGTATGCCTTCGGAGGAGCCCAACACTATCCCCAAAGCCTAAGGGGGTGCGCATAAGAGAGCGTTCCTCCACCTGACCAAAAAAAACCCTATTGCAATTGGCGAGGATCGGAAAATGACGAGTATTTTAAAATGATTAATTTATTGAAAACAAAAAATTAGATATACCGAGGTATGTACAATTTTGGTGGGATTTATATCAATCAAATTGCTAGTAAACGTTCAGGCTTGGCAATGATAGTAAATGTTTTCATATCTGTTACACATAGTTGTATTTTTAAGAAAGGAGTTGCTATTTAGTAATAGCTGCTTATATTCTAAAATTTTTAGTTACCAATAAACCAATTATTATTTTTTTGATAACAAAAAATATAAAAGCGCATATCCTCAGAGGGAACAGTAATTATTTTCCTCCGAGTTTTGTAAATAAAGGGATATTATCACAAACAATGCTGCAATCTATCATTTATGCTTCCTTTTATTTGTTTTCCGACCACAACGAATAA
The DNA here is from genome assembly GCA_016904865.1 of Pissodes strobi. Classification (NCBI taxonomy): domain Eukaryota; kingdom Metazoa; phylum Arthropoda; class Insecta; order Coleoptera; family Curculionidae; genus Pissodes; species Pissodes strobi. Next base: position 2,597 of record MU193416.1, on the reverse strand, counting down.
ATTGACTAAACCGAAAGCTGGCATAATTATCAAAATACACTCTTTTATAAATTTATGCCTGTTTGTCAAGTTTTAATTTCTTCATAGCATTAAATTTATTTTTTTGGAATTGCTACAATGAAAAGTAAATTGCAGCTTCAGTAAAGTAAACGATGCAACTCAGCCGAACAATTTAATTTTGTAGAATAATCCCCAATTTACATATAGAGCAAATAAAAGATATATTTTGCTGAATTAAGAATTATTCTAAAATCCTACGTTGTGCTGAGTTTATTTGCATTTATAATTTCTGAATCAGGACGTACAGCTTTTGTTGCAAAAATAAATATAAAATTATAGCAGATTGACATCCTTTAGATAAAATAGAAACGGTTGATAGTCGAGCAAAAATATTAGCTTCCATTCACTGAAGTTTTTATATAGGATTATTTCATTCGGATCCACAATAACCTCTTTCACACATATATGTCTGTCACTAGGTTTTTCGAAGGAATTTACATAGCTCGGCTTGCACAAAATATTGACAGCAATTGAAGAGCAAGAAAATATATTTGATTTTGATGACGTACGAATGCACTAAAAGAATATTAATTATTAACCTCGTAAGGTTTACAAAATGTAACCTGATGAATATATACTAATTTATTTAGTAAAATGTATATTTTAAAAAACGGTGACAAGTAAAAACTATTTGTTATGACAATCTAAACCTTAAACTATCAATGTCTTTTTGTAAATGCTGGTTAACACACCTTGCTAGGTAAAAATTAAGGGTACTTCAATACTTTCCCTTGTTAATTAGATTTACAAAAGTCCTAATTGGCCCCTTAAAATTTGTAGACGAATCTTCGCTAAAGGTTTCGTTAGAAGATCTGCCAACTGTTGCTCTGTAGGAATTTGCTTTACAGCTATAGAACCTTCTAATACTTTTTCTCGTACAAGAAGTGTCATATGCTTGGTCCTACGGTGCAACTCTGGATTATGAGCCCACTTAACTGCTGCTGAGTTGTCCACTTGCAGAATGGGAACGTCTCTAAGTTGCCAAATTTCTTGGAACAATCTCTTCAACCAAATCAATTCTGTTGTAGCTTCACTGGCTGCAATCAATTCTGCTTCTGTAGTTGAAGTTGCCACTATGCCTTGACGTTGACTTAGCCATGATATTGCTCCGTGGGAAAACGTAAATACTACTCCTGAAGTTGATCTCCTAGTATCTGAACAACCTCCAAAATCTGCATCGCTGTAGCCTTCGATCTTTTGCTGATCTATACAAGATACGTAAATCCTTTGTACCAGCAAGCTATCGTAAAACTCTTTTTGCACCAATGGCATGTTCTTGGTTAGGATTTTCTAAAAATCTTGACAAATATCCCACACTATAGGCTATATCTGGTCTGGTCCCAACCATTAGGTACATTAGAGCTCCTATGACTTGTTTGTAAGGAAAATCTACTGGTGTTGAATTTTCACTCTGTATGGTGCTTTCAGGTGGTTTAAGCATCGTAGTTGATACAGGTCTACATTGGGAAAACCAAACTTTTCTAGTACTTTTTCTGTATAGCTTCTTTGGTTTATTCTTATGCCTTCTTCTGACTTCTCATGCTCCAAGCTTAAGTAATAACTTGCTTCTTTAGACGTTATCTTGAATTATTTTCCTAAATTTGCCAAAAGAGTGTCTAATTCTACTCTAGACGAAGCCACAATCAATCCATCGTCCGCGTACAAAGTAAGGAACATCTTTTCTCCATTACTTTTTCTTATGTACAAACATGGATCGGCTTCATTTACTTTAAAATTTAGTTTTAAAAAGAAATCATTGAATCGTGATCAATTAAGCACCTTAATAAAAATAACGAAAAATAACTACTACTCTAATGAACTTGAAAAGCATAAGTCCGACCCTAAACAAATATGGAAAATTATCAACCAGGCAACTAACGAAAAAGAAAAAGGAAAAACTTGCATCAACTTAATAATTAATGAAAACGGAAAAGAAGTAAATTCTGAAATGGAGATGGCAACGTCACTTAATAGTTACTTTTGTAAAGTAGGTAAAGAACTAGCCAATAAAATATTTCAACCAAATATTATTAAACCCAAAACAAATTGCAGATCAATTCCAAATTCTATGTTCCTTAGACCTATAACCGAAAATGAAATAATAGACCAATTAAAATATCTGAAAAATAATTCTGCCCCTGGTGTCGACGAAATCACTGTACTTACACTTAAATATAATCATTTATATCTGATTAAGCCAATAAAATACTTAATAAACCTTATTTTTGAAACAGGTGTATTTCCACTTTGCTTAAAAGACGCGATTATTTCGCCTATTTATAAATCTGGAGATAAAAAACTTCCTATTAATTATCGGCCTATAGCACTTACCAGCAATCTCTCCAAATTAATTGAAAAATGCATTAAACTAAGGCTTAATGAGTTTCTTCAAAAAAATAAAATAATTTCGAAGCAGCAATATGGATTTAAAGAAAACTGCAGTACTGAAGATGCAGTAATCTCACTTACAGAATTTGTTAACAAAACCTTAAGGGAGGGAGATCTGTGTATGGGCATATTTCTCGACCTAAGTAAAG
>JAEQML010062893.1:0-23782 GCA_016904865.1 Pissodes strobi | reverse complement strand
TCCTCGTCCTCTGTAAGGTCCATTATTCGGACAAAAGCCGGGGTTCCATCCCCGGAGACTAGAAAATTGCAGGAATAAAACCTTGTAGGGCCTTTACTAATAACAATATATGCTAGAAGCAAGCCAAATGTGATTAAGAATGATCGGACGATCTTTTCGAAATAGAAAACCGCAGTGCTCAGATCTGGGAACACCAGCCAGTCTTGTTTGATTCGCGATCAAATCAAGAGTCGGTTCGAACCCGTGTTTTCTAGGTGAGACCCAACGATCTAAACCTCTACATCACGAGAGCTTTTGCGAGAAACTGAACAACAAACATATCAACATCGACAGTAAAGTTCAAATATACAAAACATGCGTAAGCCCAGTGCTCACCTATGGCATCGATACCCGAGCAGACACAAAGAAAACAAAATGTATGTTAAGAACGGCAGAGATAAAGACTCTAAGGTCAATAGCGGGAACGACACTACGGGATAGAGCGAGGAGCGCAACAATTAGAGAGACCTGCAAGGTGGAAGATGTAATCAGATGGGGACGAAAGCGCAGAAGATACTGGCGGAACCACGTAGAAAGAATGGACCCCGAATGAATAGCCAAGATTCTGCTAAATGGAAATCCAGCTGGTAAAAGACCAATCGGAAGACCACCAAAAAGATGGAAAGATAGTTGGACATCTGTATCACAGGAGAATCAACAACACTGACCAGCCTTCGAAACAAACAGACCAAAAGGTCTTTGCAAAGAATAAGAAGAATAGTGACCGCGGTTCACTAAAAATCACCGAAGAATGTGGCATATTATGATACAAGCATGGCGTTTGGTGGAGTTGTTGCTTATACCTAAGGCAATGTTTTTTTCGGAAGCACACGATATTTCATCCCTTAGGGATTGAAAGGGGGTGTTTTTTATAAACAGGGGCAGGTTTATTGAACTATATTGGTTTATGGACGATTTTTGTAAGACGAGGGTCATTTTGAAATAATTTCTGGATGCCGAAGCGAATGGAATAGGTTTTAAGTCCATTGGGTCCACCGTTTGGCTCTATGGGTGCTATACATGGTGTATCACAGTAGTATAGTTCTTCGTTAGAAGTTTTCGTGGTTAGGCAATATTTAAAATTCTAAATTTTGGGAGTCCAGGGTTATTCAAGATTCTCTATAATTTTAATGTATTTTACGGTCATACCACTTCCGGTTATATCGGAACTTGCCAATAACTTTTTTATTTTAAATGGAACGTGTAATATATTTTATATTTAAATTCCCTGCATGATTTTAGATAAGTTTTGTGAAACATATTGTGCTATATCTAAACCAAATGTTTTCTTTTGTTATGTCTTAAGGATCCAATTTAAAAAAGAATTTATGGTTTAACCGGAAATGATAGTTCCGGATCAACCGGAGATATATTTTCACTAACTTAAAAAAAAAATCGAATTTTAACTGTAATTTTTTACCCTAGGTGATCTATGCCAAAATAGAAACAATGGAAAAACAGAAGCTTAAGGTGGTGGCTCCCCAATCACTTGTTCCCCTATCCGCATGCGCACTCTCGATTTGAAGAAGTGTTGCCTATGCCAAAAAGTTGGTTTAAAAACAATTTGTCCTGCTAAAAATCCTTTGGAAAAATTAAAAAATAAGGGCTACGTAACACTTGCTGCTAATTGGGAGAAGATAAGGCATTTTAATTTCGAGTTACCCTCTGGATTTTCTATTGATGCGCTGGATGTTGGCCATGGAATTGAGGCTGCGTTAGTTGAAAACGAAGCTTTGTGGCACAATGCCTGTTCTTTGAAGTTTACCGATACTTCAAGGGTAGATACTCTGATCCAAAGCCTGAAGGCATCCTCTTCACATCAGAGTACGCACGTAGCAACAGCACTGGATGGAGCAGACAAATCTGAGCGGAGATCTACTAGATCTTTAACAACAGCTGTCAATGTAAAAGATGACATTTAATTTATGTGCTCCAACCCACCCTCCTGGAATAATCCTCTTAGACACTGTGAAACGGACGCTATTTTTGACCATGTTGAACGCTGCGCAAGATCATTAAGTGATACTCTTAATACTCTTCTTGCTGTTTTGGCTGAAGGCGATTTGGTTGCACAGAAAGCCAAACCCAGGGCAAGGGACGTTCGATCGTTACAATGAACGCCAGTTAAAAACACATATTTGCAAATTACTTCAAAAATTAAGTGGTAATCGTGTTGATGTTGTATGGGACCTCTGCAGTGGCACGAGCATCAAAGACTGGACGCGAGATAGTCGTGGAACCAGTGTTCGGCGAGAGCAGCATCCTCAGAAAGGTAAGATTCGGAGTGCCACACGAATTTGTCAGTGAATAATACGTTAACGATTGTTTTAATAAGTAACTCATTTTATGTCTATTTCAGGAGTCCTGCCAAAAGATTGGTCTGACTTTCTAAGAAATGCGCTCAACAAACAAGAATTGTTCCGTTATCTAGCTGAGAAACTTCTGGAGGGACTAGGGGATGTCCATGTTGTAGCGAATATAGACGGGTGCATCAGATCAACCTGCATTGACACTGATCTCCAAGACTTCCACTGTGACTCCATGGAGGAGGCTGACGGACGCATAATGCTTCATGTACATGATGCGGTGATACACGGTGCTAAGAAAATCGTCGTATGCACTACGCAACACTGACACTGAAGTTGATGTGTTGGCGGCATCATTTTTTCACACCCTCCAAAATCTTGGGCTTGTAGAGCTCTGGGTGTTATATGGCTCAGGTAAAAACAGGCATGTTTAGGCATTCACTGCATAGCTCGTGTACTGGGCGAGGAAAGATCCATTTCGCTGCGCAGATTCCATGCGTTTTCGGACTGCGATGCCACATCTTTCTTTCTGTCCAAGGAGAGACACTAAAAGGATGATTCCTTTACTCGGGCATTCAGATCAATTGCCCTTTCTTCACCCTCAACACCTGACGAAGAAACAATGCAGGCCCTTGAGAAGTACACGGTACAGTTGTGTGGCGAGCCAGACTCGTAGTGTATATCCGTAAACCAAGCAAGAAAGCACCTGTTTGCGACAGAGAACAAACCACTCACTCTCATCCCACCGACATCTGCGGCATTAAGACAGCACATCCTAAGGGCGGCATACCAAGGACGTCAGGCTTGGGGACGCGCAATCACTCGGTGTGACGTTCCATCTCCTAAAAGTTGGGGCTGGACCCGAGATGATAGGGAGTGAAAGCCTGTTTGGTCTACTCTACCTGAAATATGGTCTGCTTGCCGGGCTAGAGAACGCTGCGGCTGCATGACGGGGTGCAACGCAATGCGCTTGCAAGCGCAACAGACTCACGTGTACTTTGAACTGCAGGATGTGCAAAGGCGAATGCAGTAACCAAAGGTAAAGTTTGTTCAATACAGGTTCAATGTTACATCATCATGACACCAAGCGTATTCTTATGGAATTTGCTGGTGTCATCATTATGACATAACATTGTACCAGTATTGAACAAACTATATGTATTTGTTCCCCAGTATATCGGTCCTATACTTACTTGCTGTATTGATCTTCCAGAAACGGAGTGTCCGACGTGCCCGAAGATATTGAAGAAGTGGATGCTGGAGATGCCGAAGAAGTGCACAAAGATAGTAAAGAAGTATACGCCGGAGATGACGAAGAAATGGAAGCGGAAGATGCTGAAGAAGCGTATACCGCAGAGGCTGAAGAAGTGGATGCTGATGTGGAGTTTGTTCGAAATATATTGATTTTAAAACCATTTTCATTAAAATTTTAACTACTTAATAAAATGTTTGAATAAAAATTGAAAACCTCCTTCGGGCATGGCATCGCAAGTAACTTGATGTTTACTGGAAATCACACATAAGTTGCTGTATAACAAGCGCTTTCGCCTTTCTTAAAAGATAGCTTAGGTCCCTAGGAGTTGTCCCTAACGGGGACGATTTTTATGAGTTGCGTACCCGTGCGGCGGCCATTTTTAAATGTAGCGCCATATACCCAAAATTTCCGGTCCTATAACCTATTCCAATCGCTTCTGCAACCGGAAATTAATCGAAAACGACTCCTATCTTACGAAGATCGTCCACAATGCAATATAGTTCAATAAACCTGCCCCTGTTTAGAAACAAACACACCATTCTAGGCCTAAGGGATGAAATGTCATGTGCTTCGGAAAAAAACATTGTTTGAGGTATAACGAACAACTCTTCCAAGCGGCATGCTTGTATCATAATATGCCACATTTTTTTACGTACCGCTCCCACTAGAAGTAAAAAATCTAAATTAACAAAACATGCAGCAATGATAACTAACAAGACATACAACGAAGGTGCGGGTTTACTCAACTTATAGACAAACCAACTCGGATCTCAAAGAGGGATGAATTTGCCGCCCTCCTGGATCTTTTTCTAACCACCAATCTTGACCAGTATACAATTACAGTCGGCGTACCATTAGGCATTTCGACCACAAACTTATTACACTGCCACTCCTACAGAAGGATCCACCTTTGTCTCGTTAAATCTGGCATTACATGTGAATGATCCGTCAGTCTGTTGCGAAGAGATTACGCAAATCTAAACTGCACGAGATTAAAGAAAACGGTTTGCACATTCCTATATTAGGTTTTCTTAAACTACCGAATTTTACCCGCGGATAAAATTAACCGGGAACTTTTAAGCCTCCAGTTAAATTCAAAGTTACTGTCATTCGATAGCTTATGAAAACCCAAGATAGGAATATGCAAACCGTTTTCTTTGATCTCGTGCGGTTTAGATTTTAGAGCCTGCCAAAGTATCAAAATGACAGACTTTCAACTGTCAATATTGCGTAAACAGTTAAAGATAGATACCTATATGATGTGTTTAGATTTCTCAAGATAGTCCAAAATTGTAGTAATATGCAGGGTGCTCCATTAAAAAAACGGTTCATTCATGGCGTAAGTCCTTTTTTTTGGTTCAAATGTTTTTTGGTTCAATTTTTGAATTTAACAGAAAAACATAAATCAAATGGCTATTTTGGTTTGTTTTAAAAATACGGGGAAAGTGAAAAATAAGCCCCTGTTCAGTCCTCGTTGGAACATCCTTTACAAGGTCTCCAAATCAATTTTGACTAACCCACCAAGAAATAATAGCTGAAAATTACTTTCCCGGCCATCCTTGTATAAATCCAATGCAAATATTTTCATAATTTAGTAAATAACAAATGACCGAAAATATCGTCTCCAAATAGATTTTGCCGATTATACTGTGCATTTGATTTTACAATACTTCCCGTTCCGCGCATTATCATATTTTAAAATGCATGAGTAGTAAATAAAATTTCGTTAATGTTAATATAATATCGGAAGCGAATTACGAAAACCGATAAAATATTATTGGCTTTATTTGCATGTCCAGATTTTTTACGTACAAAGTGATCGCGAGTATAATGTTACCTCGTTTAATATAATCAAAGGAAAGCAAGGACTGGCCGTCTAGAAATTTAATCAATAAAATAATAGATGCAGAATGCATTAAAATTAGAATCCACTCACCCATCCAAGGTGTGAATTTTAAAACATTAACGAAATTATGAGACCATTTTATTAATAATATTAGAAAAAATTAACACTGTTGAAACAAAATTGGAGTTCAAGCTCGTGAAACTCATTTATTATTAAATATTTACTTTTATTTAAGGCAATCACACAATTTTTTCCGAGAACAATGAAATAAAGGTATATTGTCAAAATAGGTGTCAAAATCACTACAACGATATGTGAATGTAAATTACTGGATTTTAACCGTAATTATTTGGAGAAGTATAAATATACTATGTAATGTGATCACTGTATGATCATACCGTTCTTACGTGTGAAAAAAGTGTGCTGAACGCTCCTGAAGGAGTTTTCACTTCAATAACCTCGTATAATATAAACAAAGGAAAGTAAATCAATAAAGGTCCACTTGCCATTACAACTAGATGCCGAATGCAATAAAATTAGGATCCACTACACCCATACAACGAATGATTTTTGTAAAAGTCAGGAATTATGAGACCATTTTAGTACAAATCTTTGACAGAACTAACATTCTTAAAACAAAATAGGAGTCACTCAATTACTATTAAATATTTACCTGTATTTAAGGCAACCACATGTGTTCATTCCCGAAGACAATGAAATAAAAGGATATTCTCAAAATAGATGCTCAAATCACAACAACGAGATGTGAATGTAAATAACTGGATCTTAACCGTAATTAATTGGAGAAGTATTAATAATATACTATGTGATGATTAGGTAAGCTTTTATTTTGTTATTTAATTGATATTTGGAAGAATGGCGAATGAAAATTATTCAATAAAAAAACAGGTAAGAAAGTATGGTAGATGATTAATTATTAGTAATCAAGTATATTTTAATTTCCTGACCGTTCTGGCTTTTTAGTCGCCTTTCAAGTGTACAAAAATAGGCTTCCGTGTGCTCCGTGATGATTCAAGTGTGGTAGTAGCCTCATTCTCTTTGTTTGGCCTTAAAGAAACATAATTTTGATGTTGGCACTCTCAAAAAAGGTGCATTCGAGTGATGCGCACAAACAACAAAATGGCCGCCATAGCAAACGCATTTTCCTATTTATTTCGGTAACGATTGAATTTACGAAAAAAAATTTTTTACAAAAAATGTTGCTACATTAATTCTGCACAAAAAACGTCAAAACACATTTTTATCTAGGACGAACTGTTTTCCCAGAACATTAATTTTAAAATTATTTCAGAGCTCTATGCTCTGGAAGTGCAACCTTTGGCGTGACACACAAACACAGTTTACCCAATTCACCAAAACGTGTTTCACTTACCATGTTAGTATTTTTGGGAGAATATAAAAACTTCTTGATCTTCCTCTGAAGGTATGGATAACGAAACATGTAATTAAATTTTTAACATTGAAAATGTTTTTGTTTTCCTCTTATGGGGTATCAAATCACGAAAAAGTGCATGCTACATTTGGCACATCACGTAATATACGTGAGAAATCGTGTTAGTCTGTTTCTGAGGACGGAATTGGTTCAAATGACAAAAGTAAATTAAAGCTAACTAAACCTAACCGAAAGTTGATTCAACGACTAACCGAAAGTAACCAAAGGCTCCAAAAAAGGCTAAAACGTATCGGAACAGATTAAAAATATTAAAGTAAGTTCAAACTAACCAAAACGAACCGAATTTTGGCGACTAACCAAAACTACCCAAAAACATTAAATTCGATTATAACGTATCGGCGCCGATTGAAATGACTACAATTAAAAACTAACTGAAATTAACTGAATATTGATTGAACAACTACCCACGACGAATATCTAACCCAACCTAACCCAATCTAACCTAAACTAACCAAAAGCACCAAATATGGCTAAAACGGATCGAAACAGATTAAAAATATTATAATAAGTTAAAAATAACCCAAATTAACCGAATTTTGGCAACTAACCAAAATTTACCAAAAACATTAAAATTGGATATAACATATCGGAAAGTTGATTGAATGACTAACCAAAACTAATCAAAAGTAACCAAAAGCACCAAAACGTGCTGAAATGTATCGAAATAGGTTAGACAAATTAAAGTAAGTTAAAACTAACCAAAACGAACCGAATTTTGGCGACTAGCGAAAACTAACCATAAACATTATATTTGACTATAACGTATCGGAGCCGATTCAGATGAATACTTTGGTTTCTTGATAGTGAGTTTCCAAGGTCGCATCACGACACGGAAAATTTTAGTGAACGTCACGACAGAATTTATGCATAACTGATTATTGTAACGGGCTACGATTACCTATACGCATTTATTTATTTTTTCTGGACGAAATGGCGAAGGATCAAAATAAAAATTTACGTGGTCGACTAAAGTCGACTAAAATTCACCTATTTCTGGAGGGAAAATAATCAAACATGATATTATTTATTAAAATAGACTACAAAAATTAGATAATCACCACAATAGGACTAGTATTGGAAAAGCATGGAACCCAATCCATTAAACTAGGTATTCTAAAGCAAATATTTCATATTTATGTCTTTATAATATATCAAATGTATTCTTCTGAACGAATTAACTTTACACACACGATATATTGTTGCAGCTGGAACCACAAAGCTTCGTTGTATATTGGTATTTTCCCCTTGGTTTTGTCCTATTATGCTGTCTTTGTAAATGGAGAAAGAAACCCTTCTTCTAATCATTTGGCTTGTTTTCATTACTTCAGTTCGATAATACACCTTGATGGCCATCCACTGTTTTCGGCCTTGCTAATTATGACTTTTAATTGCTGATTCGAAGTATTTTGGAATCAAGAATATATTTTCGCCTTTCTTGGAGGATTGTGTCTAAAATAAAACAACAGTGATAGATTGTTTACAGATTAGCCAAGTAATTGGAGTTTGGACTATAATGCATGCCGAGTCATATTTTAAGGTTATTTAGGGATATCTAGCACTGTAATTATAACTTACTTTTTTTGTACACTTGATGGTCATTCTGTGGTAATTTTTTCGTTGATTCATACTTGATAATATATTGTTTTGCTTAGGTGATTACGGAATATTTTCATTTTGGGAATGAAACATTGACGTTTGTTGGAAGTATGTCATGTCACTCCGGTTTTAAACCATAGACCAGACAACCGGTGGAAATCGCATCGGATCCCTCCGTCGATATCCACTCGAGAACCACTCTAATTCGCGTTGCATTTATTGTAGGATTTAGCTATAATACGCTTGAATTTGCTGATTATATTGGATGGTATCAATGTTTAGCCCTCTAAGCTTGCATATTGACGCAGTATTACACTAACTCTCCATTATTAAAGTTCGATAATATTTCAGCTCGGAGTAGATTCTACCGACGCGAACGAAATTGGTCTATGTTTCACATAGTCTGTGGGGGATAATTTTGGCGGTATAAGTGACAGCTTTCTGGACAAGCGCGTGGCCTTCACGGTCGACACGGTTGCCAAGTTAATGCCTTATTTGGCATAATGCTATTAGTGGCGCGTGTTGATTGTAATTTTTGACTGCCGCATAACGCGTGGGTTATATATTCCCACCAAGCATTTGAAAGTAGATTCCAACTGATTCAAATCATTTCGATAGTGAGTCGCTTTAGCGCTTGATTTGGCGAATCCGGTAGTATGACATCATCACTTTCTAATACTTTGTCACAAATAGGGACGCTTCTGGCAACATAGTATGTTGGGCCGGCGCGATGTTAATTCTGCTAACCTCGTCATTTTCGGAGCAAGCCAATTTAGTCTTTATGTGATCTTGAAGGAACCAGTAGGTTTCAGTGCCGAGGTCTCGAAATTGGGAATTTTCGTTGAGATACTGATATTTAGTGTGAAATATACAGTGCCCTAGTTAGGGGATTATTCAACGAAGCCTTTGGGCAGGATTGTGGTCGTCGATGGTTTCTCGTCTGATGGATGATTGTAGATGAAGGAAGATTTGTAGATTCGACCAACTGCACCCACGTTTGGGGATTTGACTTTCGAGAGCTGCCACACACTTGAACCTCGTTTAACATCTAAAGGGGTTTTCTATTTTCTGTTTCTGTTTTTGGATTTCTATTTTGGATTTTTATTTTGGGATCATTGGTTATGGGCCTTCCATTGTCCTCTTACGATTCGGTTTCCTACCTGGGTTTCCAGACTGCATACTGAGACTCCTCCGACAACCCGTGGTTTCGGAGTAACCATCAATTGACTGCGTGTCTCGCTGTCTGATCCAAGCCTCAACGCATACGGAGTGTGTCTTCTCAACCTTGACGCTCCAGTGATTCGACGAACACCTAGATCCTGGATGAACTCACTGTTGGCTTGATAACGTATCAGATAAGTCTTAATTTAGGATATTATCTAGAGTATTTTGGGACTTTTAGTTTATTTCATTTTATTATTGTGTTTTATTTGATTGGTGATTTAGGGCTACTTAAATTAAAGTTTCGGATGAATTTGCTTAATGAAAGTATTAATGATTTGACTTAATTTAAAATATAGCTACCTTCAAGTCATTTGGGAGTAACGAATTATTCTCAATAATTAGCATAAGTATACTGGATTATCCAGCTAATCCGGATAGTTTTGGCGTGTTATTAATTCATTTCAGCGTAGTCTGGATCGCGTGTTTTACTCCTTTCCAGCGTCGTATAATATAAATAGTTTTGAAACTGTTCGCATATAAGCATAGCGTATCGACGCGTAATCATATAGGTTTACCTCTTGTACGGATACCATTTAATAGGTGAATATTGTACTTACATGAATCTAGTACATTTGAACTAGCACCTTAACTTCTCGCTTATTGATTAGAGTTATTTAGAGTGTAGAAGTAGAAGAAGTTATCATATTTTTGTACCGCATAGGTTGATAACACCAATCAAGGGCATGTAAACGACACGTGATCACGTATTCGTATTTATAGGGCGCCATAGATATAACATAAAGTACTATTTAACATTAAACCGTTACTTTTAATATTCCATCTTTAGCATACATTGATATATTAATTGTCATATCTACATATACAAGAAATTCTTCTTGTAGCAATTATTTTTTTTATTTAATTCAACAGTATAGTCACCAATACGGAATATACACTTGTTATTTTTATTTAATTGGGGTGATATTTCTTTTTGTTTCCCCTTCCAAGTTTTTCAATAGGTTACAGCGGGGAGGAGAGCAATTCGGGGTTATTGGTCGAATCTCACTGAAGATCCAACATCAGGGCATGGCGATAAGTTAACCGCGTGGCGCTCAGGCATTATAACTCACCACGACCCTTCTCCACTGTCTCAAAGCTGGGAGCCGCCATTGTTCCTGCACTAAGGGCTGTACCACCGATTGTGAACTTGGAGATTATTGTGAAGTTGGAAATTATTGTAAATTTGTATATTTATGTAAATTTAGGTTTGTATTTGTTTGGGAACTGAGCGTTACTTTATAACGTATCGGAACCTGCTCAAATAAGTAAAATTATTTGAGACTAAGTGAAAATAACCGAAAGTTAATTGGACGACTAACCAAAACTAACCAAATCTATTAAAATTGATTAGAACATATCGGAACCAGTTCAAATGACTAAAATAAGTTAAGAATAAGTGAAACTAACCGAAAGCTGATTAGACGACTAACCAAAACTAACCAAATCTATTAAAACTCATTATAACGTATCGGAACCGGCCCAAGTAAGTAAAATAACTTGAGACTAAGTGAAACTAACCGGAAGTTGAGTAGACAACTAACCAAAACTAACTTGATTATAACGTATCGAAACCGACTCAAATGACTAAAATAGGTTGAGACTAAGTGAAACTAACCGAAAGGTTATTGGACGACTAACCAGAACGAATCAAAGCTATGAAAATTGATTATAACGTATCAGAACCGGCTCAAATAAGTAACCTAAGTTGAGACTAAGTGGAACTAACCGAGAGTTGATTAGGCGATTAACCAAAACTAAAACCAAATCTATTAAAATTAATTTTAACGTATCCGAACCGACTCAAATAACTAAAATAAGTTGAGACTTAGTGAAACTAAACTAACCGAAAGTTGATTCGACGACCATCCAAAAATAGCCTAATCCATTAAAATTGATTTTAACGAATAGTAACTGGTCCAAATGACTAAAATAAGTTGATACTAAGTGAAATGAACCGCGTTAGATCGGGGATTGCGAGACGAATCGAATGCAGTTTTACACCCATGTCATACATGTTATAAATAGTAAAAACGAACGGAACTTAAAGTAATTTGCATTTATGTGGTATATTTTGGTAAACTAAACTTGCGTAATCTGCTAAAAGTAATTTTTTACATTAGATTGTGTTAAGGGTGGGTGAGGGTGACTTTTAGGTTCTCACGACAGGCTAGTCGTGTTTCATATCGTCAGATCGAGGAATGTGAGACGAATCGAATGCAAATGGTCTTTTGTTTTTTCCAACCACGCTTATAACGTTTTAAATTGTAAAAAAGAACGAGACTTGAAGTAATATACATTTATTTGGTATATTTTGGTAAACTAAACTTACGTAATCTAACCTGATCTCACTCAAACTTTTATCAACTATATATTGCCACACAATTATGAGTTTCCTCAGATCTCAAATTTAATAAGCGTTGCATTCTGCTTCGGCATTTTCAATGTCCTCCCCGGTTGCATCTTTGTGAAGGATTGTGAATTTTTTGGTGAAGTGGCAGAATTGTGTTTGTGCCGTGGCTCTAATATGTTATCTTTAACTTTACTTCAGAACTGTATTTGTTCCATGGCTCTAATATGTGACATTTAAAGTTTTTTTCTATTGTTTCAGAGTACAAGATTTATGGAGCCTGTACTTAGTGCTAATTTGAGAAAGAAAAGGAAGATGGACAATAAGCCATGCTGTTTCATTTGTAGTGCTCAATCGTCGGAAGAATGTATTTCAGAACCCTCGAAAAATGGTTATGAAAAAATTATTGAGTGTCTTACAAAGCGTGCCAAATACGGCGAAGAGGATAGTGACAAAATAGTGAAAATTTTCGGAAGTGGTTTTAACGTAGAGACATTGAAACTCAACAATGTTACGTGGCATCGATCGTGTTATCAAACTGTTATCCATAAAAAAATAATCGATAGGATTCAAAGAAAGTACGAGTGCTCGCAGTCAACGTCTAAAGATCAAGAGTCCTCTGCAGACTGCATTCGACCTCAAGAAAACGTAGTTTCATCGCAGAGTACTAAGTATACTAGGTCCCAAACTGTACCTTACGAAAAGGACAAGTGTTTTTTTTTGTGATCGATCAGCGGATAGAAAAGAAAAGCTAAGAAGAGTTTCAAGCGACAAAGCCGGTAAAAATTTGCATGAAGCTATAGAACTTAGAAATAATAATAAACTCAGAGTGAGGTTAAGTGAAGCGATAAATATTAATGATGCCCATGCAATTGATGTCACCTACCATCGAAAATGTTGGACCGATTATGTAACGAATGTTCTTCGGTCACATACTCAGACACAAAATGAAAATCATCCTCACCAGCAAAGATGTGTTTCGTCAATGGCAGCAGCAGTCGAATTCATCCATATTCTGGAAGAAAAACTATCGGAGGGTCAAGTTTTTGCAATTGATGTTCTTGAAGAAACATATAAGTCTATTTATGCTTCAAATAATGTGCATGAAGAGTTCATGTCACGCAGGCAGCTAAAGACATTTATTGAGACGGAGCTATCGGACAAGGAAATTGAATTTTCGCGCCCCAAACAGTCCAACAGACCAGAAAGAGTTTCCATGAAGTGTACCAGAGAAGAATTGTTAGCAGAGGCTGAAAGTTATGATGACCAAAAAATGAGAGAACTGAATGTTTTGTTTCAGGCTGCAAACATAAACCGAAATCTTGTATTAAAGTCGAAGCTATGGAATTTTGATGGCTCTGTTCTAGAAGATCTGAGTGAGATTAATCCAAATGAACTCAATTCTTTTTAAGTGGTTCATTGCGGCCAAAAGCAGGATTTCATCAGAGAAGAAGGAAAAACATGAAGAAGTGAAAAGGCGAGCTTGTTACATGTCGCAAATTCTGATGTCAAATTGTCTCTCTCGTAGATAGGTTGAGAATAAGTAGTCTACCCTTTTTATCGTACAAGGGACTTACCACTTCAAGTTGCTATTGGTCTAACAATTCATGGATCAACCCGCAGTCAGTTCCTAGTAAATTTTGTGCATAGTATTGGATGTAGCATTGATTATAGTCGTGTACTAAAGTTGGAAACGCAAATCGCAGAAAGTGTTTTGAAAATAATTCATGACAATGAGGGAGTCTACGTTCCACCAGACATTGTACCTAATAGATTTATTCATTGCGCTGCAGACAACCTTGACTTCTCTGAAGACACTGCAGATGGTAAAAGAACACTTCATGGTACTGTCATAACTGTATATCAGGTTATCAAAGAATCTGATACAGCTGTACCACTCTCATTAGTTTCACCACATGAGTGTCGCCAAAAATCCTTTGATAGTGCTCTCCCTACCATACTAACAATGGCAAACCCACCAAATTGGAAAACCTGCTGTCCCCTTCCTGTAGTTTCAAGTACCCAAACGAATCATCTAAACACTATTCGTGAGGTCTTGCTTGCTGACGCTGTATCGTTTTTTTTAAGAAATTACCTACTGACTACGAACATAGATTCCCCAACATCGGCCGGTTATAACAGTCTCATGGTAGGTCAGAAACCTGTATCCAGAGTAGCTGTACTACCTATGATTCCAGAGTCACCAACTAGTCGATCAGTGCAGCTAACTGTGATGAAGCAATTGAAGAAACTGAACAGTATAGTCCATAAAGCAAGAAAAGGGTAGTTGTCACAGTTGATATGGCTCTATACAAACCTCCATAAAGCCTGGGGAACTGCATATTATAATTGCTCAGCTAAGAACAATCGGACAGTTTAATCAAGGATCTGATATACCTGAGCTATGGGTGGAATGTGACATATTCTGCAGCAACAATGAAACAAATCCTTGACGGAAAACACATCAGAAGAGCAATTGAAGGTGACATAACTACTGTCTCGGCTTTAACAAGTCTGCGCCTAGAAGAATTTGAGATAGAGTGTCCAGAACAATTAGACTGTTTAAAGCCTCTTCTTCAAGAACTGTGTAGAGAACTAACAGCTAGTAATAAAAAAATATTGAAGCATCCACATTCGTTTCCACGATAGAAGAAAAAAATGTTATTGACGAAATAGATAAATTTTCAACTACAAGAAACCTCAAATATCCTGTTTTTAAACTAGCGTGCACATATATGGTGAACTTCATAAGGGCTGTAAGAACATCGGATTGGAGGCTACATTTAGCATCACTCCAGGAGTTTTTAAAATACTTCTTTGCATTTAACACAGTGAATTATGCACTGATGATTACCCTCTATCTTTCAGAGATGGAGAGCTTGGAATCTGAAGATCCAGAGATTTGGAAACAATAATTCATGGAGAGTAATTGGGTAGTGACCAGAAGTTCAGAGCCATTTTCTGCTCTTGGTGTGGAGGAAGCTTTGGAACAGTAAAATCGAAAACTAAAGATACATAGGGGACTTATTGGTATAACGCTTAAAGAAAATGCTCGAAATCGATTCTTTCTTACTAATTCGGAACTAACTAGAATTGCATGTGAAACTGAGAGAATTATAGGATTTGAAAGTACAGAACGAAGTAAACATCATGAAGTGTCCGTTAAACTTCAACAGCGTCAGAATGATAACGTTCTGAAACTAAAGGAAGCTTTTCAAAACACAACAAATCCATTTCATTGCAACAGCGATGAGCCCATTCACATTCTAACTCAGCGAGTCTGTCCACAGGAAGTAAAGGTGTCTTTAGATAATGTTGCACAAGTTGGACAAGATCTGCATAATGCTTTCTTAGAACAACGCGTTTATACCAACAACATTCCGTTCTGGGACCCTTTAAAAAAGAACTTGATCAAAGCGTGTAAAACGGCAGTGAAAAAAAGAAAAACTATAGCCGTAAAGACGGATTTATCTCTTATTTCAAGACTGATGATAGCATCTAGAAGTAGACCTGACATTGACTTGAGATACAACTTGAGCAACTACGAGTTTTCAGCACTACCTAAGTCTTTGTTTGCAGTTGACGGGAGTATGCACCATTGTCTAGCTAAGCACAAACTTACGGATGCTCTTGCATCAATACAAGTATTACCCGCAGAAGGAAATGACAATGCTCATACTTCCACAGATGCGCATTTTAAGATCCTTTACACAAATAGTGCACTATATAAAAATCGGCC
Source organism: Pissodes strobi (assembly GCA_016904865.1). Taxonomy (NCBI): domain Eukaryota; kingdom Metazoa; phylum Arthropoda; class Insecta; order Coleoptera; family Curculionidae; genus Pissodes; species Pissodes strobi. Next base: position 7,956 of record JAEQML010062893.1, on the reverse strand, counting down.
TTTCCCATTGGTCGATCCGCATGGCCCTCCGCTCGCTTCGCTCGCTACGGTGGCTCAAGAAAAGTAAACTAACCAGGTGCTAACCCAATCTAACCCAAGATATACCCAAAATCAAGAAAAAAAGCTGTTTAGAAACATAATCTTAAAAAAGAAATAAAAAAAGCAACGGGGTTCGAACCCGCGTTTTCCAGGTGAGACCCAACGATCTAAACCTATACACCACTAGAGCTCTTGATAGAAACCGATTGCATCACGCAGACATATCGTAATACGAGATGGATCGACCAATAGGAGAGGTCGATTTTTACATAGTGCACTATTTGTGTAAAGGATCTTTAAATGCCACAGATGCTATTTTAGAAAACAATAAAGATCTACATGAAAAACTGCGATAGTAGATGGCATGGCACTTCTTCATACCTATCATAAACCTAACACGATGAAGACGTGCCTTGACCTCGGTATGTTTTAGCAAATGGATTAGGCAAAAATTTAATAATTACAGTGAGGTCCATGTTGTTTTCGACTCCTACAAAAAAAACTCATTAAAGAAAGCGATGCGAGAAATTCGGCAAAAAGGCTCAGATCCAATTCGGTACAAAATCGGATCAGAAACGAAAATTGGTAGTGTATCGATGAATAAATTATTGGTCCATGATAAGACGAAGGATCAACTAACCGAGTTCCTTTCTCACCAAATTCTTGAATTTGGCATGACCGATAACAAAAGGTTTGTAATAAGTTGGAGGGACAAATCAGCTTCATCACATGGCGGCGATGTATCGAGTCTTTCAAGTACGCAGAAAGATCATCTTACATGCAGCGTGTTTAGCACGGAAAGGAATTAAAACTACTCATGTGTTCTCCCCCGATACTGATGTCCTAATTATAGCACTCAGAGGCGATATCCTCATTCCTTGCCCACATCAGCTTTCGCAAGATTTTGCAATTTTTCTTGGCCATGGCATGAAAAAATTCGTTCAGATAGGTCCAATTCACAGAGCACTTGGACCTTTGAAAGCCTCTGCACTCCCTGGATTCCATGCACTTTCAGGAGCAGATGTAACAGGATCATTGGCTAGCAAAGGTAAAGTAAAGTAGTGGAGAACTTTCAATTATGCAAGTGACAAGTCGCTACAGGCCTTAGCTGAATTGGGGACTACTCCGTCTCTCACTGAAGATGTCAGAACTAACATAGAAGCATTTATTTGTCAGCTTTATATCCCCAAAACAACACTTACCGACATTGGAGATGTGAGATGGTTTTTTGTTTACCCAGAAACAATATCAAGATGAGAACCTGCCTCCAACAAGATCTGCATTAGATCCGGCATTGCTAAGAGCTTCAGTGTTTTGAGTGGAATCGGGACCTGATTCAGCATCCCAATAATCCACAACCCTCAGATTTTGGATGGAAGAAAGTAGGGAATACATACGAGCCAATTACTTGTACCAAACCTTGCGCACCAGATCTTCTGTTGGTACGTTGTCGCTGCTCGTGCTCCCAAAGGTGGTGATCTTTGGTTCTTGTACTTACTTTTCAGGTAACACTGATGATGGATGAAATCCTTTTTGGATTAAAATTTTGCATCGAATACAAGTGTTTCATTTAGTAAAATATTATCCATTGACTTATGTACTACAATAATGAAGGTGTGATGGGCCAAATTCTCGAGTTCGTTTATTCATTCACCTAAATTTCGAGATTCATTTCAAATTTGCGTTAACCATCGTGTCAATCTTTCATGGATGTCGACCCAAATGAGATTATTTATTCGCGTGGTGACCTCTGCCGCACGGCGCATAAAATGGTGATAGAGAGTGGATTGCAGCGATCTACTCTTTTAATTTAGAATCGATATTGGTTTAGTTTAATTTTAATGATATTAACGCGTTCTAATTCTAGAACGTGTCGCCATTCGATGAGTTTGACAGGGCGGTAGATAAAGTTTATTCTATCATGTCATTTTTAATAAATGTTGGGTGAAATGGTTATTTTTTCTCAACTAGCTCGTGTAGTTAATTGAAATAGGATTCGGTGTGTCAAAATCCTGGAGTGTTTATTTCGGTTAGAAAAGTTGTTGGGGGAGACATGTGATATGCAGGTCGTGTTGCGATTGTCCAGTTGAAATTCTTGAAGTGGGTCTCTTGGCCTTCCACGTTAGTTTCTGGAAGTTTCCTGTGCACAACTCTACACTGGTCAGCTATTTGCAGTCGCATTGTTTGGTGTCGGGTGGAAGTTATTGGTTGATTTTACCTTTGTGTGATTTTCGACCCGGCCCATTTTTGAGTTTAAGGCGTACCTTTACTTTACCTTTAATTTATTGTTTGTTTGATGCCTGTAACTCGCTTCTTAACGGGATTTATTAATGCTTTTGTCAGGTGAGTTTATTTTGCTTTTTTTTAGTAACGCCATTTAATGAAAATTTCATCCCACGTGAATAGTCCCCAATTTTGTTTTAATTCTCTTTACAGAAGCTTTTCTCGTTCACCTTTCGAGGCAACCTAGCGATATTGACGTTAAGCAGTTAACAAGCCCTTCACAGGTAAAATATTAATTTTTCTGATTTTTCATTGGTATTTTATTTTATTTGCTCTGATTGTAAATGTTCTTTATTGGTTATGACATACGGGATCTTGAATATATTGATGTTCCACATGGTCCTACCAGCGGGTTATTCTTTCGGCTACGCCTAGAACTAAGGAGTTTATTTCTGCTGGTCTCTTTCTGACTGAGATATCTTCGGCTACCAGTAGAGTCATTCTTCAATTGAGGACGTCCCTTGTGTTCCTGCGTGCAGTTCCTCGTGTTCAGTGAATGTGAATGATTCTTTCTGGAAGCTGCCTGATGAGTCACCCTTAAACCGTGAGAGATTTAGTTATAATATATATACATTTACGTTCAATTGCTGGTAAGTGTAGCCCGGGTTAGTTAACCTTCGAACCCTCTCTGAAGAGGCCAAACCGTTGGTTATTTAATATTGATCTAATATTTATCATTATTTTTACTTGTTTAAGAACCGGTAGTTATTAGTGGTTATGCCTCGCATTTTGTACGTGTCTCTCCACCACAATGGGGACAGATCTAACGGATTCGGATCGGGTCATCTGGTAGGCATTGCACTTATCGGGCGTGCAAAATCATTTGACTTACAGCAGGTGATTAGTGCAAAGGAGCTCCATTTTGCTAGGAAGTGAAGATCATTTTCTCTATGGTTTTCATTTTTTTCTATCGGTCCATAATAAATGAATTTAATCATCATACATTAACCTAAAAATAATAATTTATCTAGAAGTTGTTATTCGCTCAATGTAATTCCTTGTGAAATGTGAATATATTTCCATCGCTGTTAACTGTCATATAGTAATCTGTTTGTTTTTCAGCTCTTTGTAATTATTGTTCTTTCTTTCCATTAATCCTGTCCATATACCTCTAAACCGTTCTACATGCCCTTATTCTGTATTCGGAACGTTCAGTTATCCGGCGTGTGTATTGATTGACACCGGGCACAGCAATGAATTATTTGTCTGGATTTAACGGACCGTACAAATGTTTTCCATGCCTTTTTGTACCCCTTCTGTTCTGGTTTTGTTTTTTGTTAACACGGCTTCGGTTCGATCAATATCGGGATAAGATTTTGTTGCGAACAAGTTTAACTTCATTATTCATTAAAACCCAATGAAATATGTAAAGGGATAATAATTTGCCGCGTACGTTATTCGATTTTAATATAGACCATTAGTCAAGATCTTTTAAGTAACCTGTTAGAAGCTGAATACTTACCTTATTTCAATGCGGTCACCAGACCGTCGGAAGCCAATGTTAACCAAGGTTCTTGTATTGACAATTTTTATATTAGAACTAATGTGTTCAATATTACCTCATACAAAGTTAGTAATATTTTTGGGATCATTATCCAGGGCCGTAGCTAGGCGTTCTCCATGAGTGGGAGGGGGGGGGGGGGGGTTAGGTTAGGTAGGAAGTGAATTAAGTTCAGCATAAGGACATAGATGAAATCCTCAATAAAATATCGCATGGCATAACTACAGCCACAAAGAAAATATGCAGTAAGATAAGACAGAGATCAGATACTAAATTAAAACCAGAGACGATAGAACTAATAAGAAAAAGAAAAAAGACTGACAGAGATTCCCCAGAATATGATACCCTAAATAAGACAACGCAATAAGAAATAAGGAAAGAGAAAACAAAACAAACAATATCCTGGAAACTATAGAGAAAAATAAAAGCATAAGAGTTCTAAGATCGAACCAAGAAAGGGGAAAACAGAAAATTGTAAAAATAAAAAACAATCTAGTGATACTAATCACAGACAAACAAGAAATTAGAAGGGAAATACAAATATTCTACCAAACAACTATACCAAGCCCAAATGGACCACGTAAACACATTATAAACGTAGGCTCAGAAGACATGCCATCACCATCAGAAATTACATACGCACTCCAACAGATGAAAAATGGCAAGAGTCCGGGAGAAGATCGAATAACACCGGAAATGCTAAAGATGGGTGAAAAAACACTAATAGAGACAATAGGAATGCTGTTAAACAAATGTCTGATAGAGGCAAAGATCCCGGAACCATGGAAAAATGCCGAAGTCGTGCTAATCTACAAAAAAAGTGATCGTTCAAATATAGAAAACTATATGCTTGTAAAATCATGAACTAAACAAGTGTACCTGAATAAATATAAAATAAATCAGAACGGACTGCAGCTTATGTAAGAACAAATGAGAAACATACAAGTGTGATGGATGTTCATAGCAGATCTGCAAGGATTGTGGTGAGCTCACATCTTCTGAGATTAGGGTCATACAGTTACGCGAGAGAAAACTTAAATTTTTTTGCCCAAAGTGCTTAAAGCATGAAAGATATGAACTGCTGCCCAATTTAATTCAGACTAAGGATTAACAGTAAGGACAAAATAATTGATCTTCTTAAGGATGATATCGGCAAATTGAAAAAAAAAAAGTTGAACATTGTGATCGGATACCAGCCACCTATGCAACAATGGTCGCTAGAGAGAATGGCACTACTACAAAAGCACCTGTCGTGCCTAACATACCCAGCTTAGTAATAAAACCCAAGGAAGATCAAACTGCAGAGGAGGCAAGATCGTACATTATCAAGAGGATAAAACCAGCTGATATTAACATTGGGGTAAAGAAAGTTAGAACAACGGCATCGGGAAGGGTGTCAATAAAGTGTGGGTCACGGGAAGATATGGAAAAGTTAAAAGAAACAGCACAAAAAAATCTCCAGAACTACGAAATAGAAGAAGTTAAACTAAGGAATCCAAGAATTAAAATTATAAACTACAATGGAGACCTACACGCTGAACAAATTGAACAATCTATAAAAAGACAGAATAGGTTTATTGGTGAAGATGATGAGCTGAAAGTGACATATGTAAAGAGTACAGAGAACAGAGGATCTGTGATTTTTCTTGAATGTGCCCTAGATGTATTAAACAGAATAATGTACAACAGGGGAATATATATTGGATGGGAGCGCTATATTGCAGTGGAAGACCTGTCAGTCCCAAGGTGTTTTAAGTGCCACCGTCTGTACCATAAAAGCAGAGACTGCACTAACAGTCTCGCATGTGCAGACTGCGGTGGACGTCACTCAAAGCAGGAGTGTCCAGAGGAGCCCAAGGGGTGTGTGAACTGTGGTGAATATGAAGCACTCAGCCGATGACCTTTAGTGTCCAACCTACCAATACCATCTACAGATCTTACGAAGCAAAATTGATTATGGATGCAAAAATGGCCAGTGTTAAAGAAGCAGAGCTATTGGATGCAATACATAATGAGGACATACGATGTGAAATGGTTGGACCGGCAGACATTTCAGAAACAATAGGTGACATAACGAAAAAAATTTTAAACATTATGCACATTAACATTAGAAGTGTAAAAAAAAATTTTGATGAACTTTTAATATATTTGGAGACATTTAGAATAAATTTTTCCGATGTCATTGTCCTCAGTGAATGTTTCCAAATTGAATCTATCTCACAGTTTAATATTCCCAATTATAAAACGTATTATAATTTCAGTCATCTAAACAGAAATGATGGTGTGCTGGTATTTGTTAGGTCAGAGTTGAACCCTTATGTGACGACACACAAACTGGAATTATCTAAGATTACTGTAAGTAAAATACACTTAGATATTAATAATATTAAATATGGAATTAATGCTTTGTACAGATCGCCTAATAGTTCGAAACAACTATTTATTGATGATTTGGAGAATTACATTATGCATAACGTGAATAGGGATTTGGAGATTTTTGTGGGGGACATTAACATTAATTTGCTAGATGCGGATAATCATTGCGTTAATGAATACCAGGCTGTAATGGCATCCTTTGGTTTTAGATCTTGTGTAAATAGCGTTACACGGCCGGAAAGTGGAGCATGTCTGGATCATATTTTTTTGAAAAACAATCTGAAAGTGGAAACCCTGCAATTTAACTCATATGTAATAAACTATGACCTTACAGATCATGATCCCATTATGTTAAATATTTCGCAACCAGAGCAGAGATGTGTTACTTCTAATAAGATAGTAAAAAGTATATTTAAAACTGATTATAATAGCCTCAAACTTAAATTACAATTTGAAGACTGGCAGAGAGTTCTTACAGAGAAGAATCCCCAGATATCAACGGACAAATTTTTCGAATTTTTTTTAGGTTATTTGAATGAGTGTAGAACAGAAATAAGGATAAAAGAGCACACAAAATTAAAGCCTTGGATTACCAACGGATTAATAAACTCTATCAAAGCTCGAGACAAACTAAAAAAGCGACTGCAAAAAAACTATACTATTGCTAAAGAGAACTATTACAAAAACTACAGAAATACACTTAAAACCCTTTTAGTCAATGTAAAGAATGACTACTATAAGCGACAAATGGAAAAGAACAAAAATAATTTGAGAAAAATTTATCAACTAGTTTCTGATGCTACAAACGAAGATAGAAAGAAGTGCACCGCTTTGCGGGTTGTTGATGATGAGGATAAACATTTCAGTACAGATCTGGACGTGGCCAACTTTTGTAACCAATACTTTGCAAGGATAGGTGTAGAAATGTACGATAGCATTCAGTCCACTGATAACTTCGAATATGAACCACCAAGAATTAGCAAATCGATGTATTTAACGCCGATCAGCGAAAATGAACTTATGAAATACATAAACAGCTTGAAGTGTAACAGTGCCCCTGGCCATGACGGCATAATGGCTAAAGAAGTCAAAATGTTGCATAACTATATAATCATACCAATTAAGCACATTTTTAATTTAATATTTAGTAATGGTACTGTACCATCGCAGTTTAATCTGTCTATTATAGCGCCAATATTTAAGGCTGGTGATCCCAAATTGGTTAAAAACTATAGACCAATCAGCTTAATAAGTAACATCGCGAAATTATTTAAAAATTGTCTGAACGAGGGGGATTTCAGTGTGGTAATTTAGTGTACACAGTCATGGTAATTAGTGGTAATTCTAGGGGAAATTAGTGGTAATTAGTGGTAATTAGTGGAAATTTGTGGAAATTAGTGGTAATTTTAGTGGTAATTAGTGGTAATTAGTGGTAATTTTTTGTATTTTAAGGAAAGTTTGGGGTAATAAGTAGGTAGTAGTTTTGTATTATTAAAATTATGCCATCCTTCGAATTTGCATTATTTTAGAGGACGTTATAGATTTTAACTAAACTATGTAACTAAGGTTTAAGTAAACTAAGTATGTTTCTGAGTCCCGATTAGTGTCAGTTAAAAACCAGCATCCATTTTCCTAGGAGTATTTCTCTTGCCTGAGAAGTGACAACCTTGCAATAGTTTAACATCAATAACATCATCGATAAACCGTTGAAGATTGCAGTGGGCAGCCGTTTTCCCTGCTGATTTTAAAGCTTTTAA